>JAPYZA010000767.1:0-27449 GCA_030522685.1 Eupelmus azureus | reverse complement strand
ATTTCGTTCCATGTAGTTACAAAGGACATTTTTTTTTAATTTAATAAATTTGACGAGAGATAGGTTCAGAGTAGTAAATATGAAATTATTATTTTTTGAATAGTTATTTATTTATAAGATGCATAATATAGGGTTTTCTGCTTTTTCAGAAAGTTAGTTTTCATGAGGTTACTCCATACAAACACTAGTAAAAGTATGCAATGCACCATAAGAATAAAGAATCTTGCAAATGTTCAAAACTAAGATTGCAATTTTATAAATATGTTTAAATTTCATAACAAAGTCAAATCTCGAAATATGCAGATTTTGACAGCACTTAGCAAAACTTTTAATTTTTTGATAGTACAATATGTTAGAAATTTAAATCTAAATTATACGATGACTTAAGTTTAAAACGACGTGGAAATTCATGAATTTACAATTAAGCATACGCAAGACTGTCAGTTAAAATCATTTATTATAAAAAAGTATTCATTTGCTGAGCTTTACATCTGTGGTACAAAAAAAATGAGTGAAAAAAATTTAATTTTCGAATATTTGTATACGAAAACTGCGTTTGATAAATGTTACGTTCGTGCTATACCCGAAAATTAGTTCTTTTTCCTTTTATTTGCCCCAAAATAATGCGTGCAAAAAAAGGAACAGGTAATTTTCATAGAATAATTGACATTACTTAGAGAAGTTCCTGAAAGCTTCGGAATAATTGATGGAATGGCTGGAATTAAATTGAGTTCGATAATATAATTATCGGAGAGAAGTTTTTGTATTGCGAACGGTAAACTTCGCGAACCTACAAATAAACAAAGCTAAAGCTATTACCGCGAATAAAAGTTTCCCTCCATTCATACACTTTACAGTTTGAAGTTAGCAAAATATTTGCTAATTAAAGCATCATTTCTTCATCTGGAAATGTTCTATACAAAGTCAAGATACTGTAATCCCCGCAAATTTATACGATTTGTTTGTCTGGAGAACCAATTAAAACTACAAACGAAATGTCGAACAAATTAATAAAATTCATTTTATTTCGTCTAACGTAATTATTGAAATAACATAAGACTAATTCAATTTATTAAAATTTTATTTCAAATATTAATTATTTAAGTATTCAACGTGAAAAACAATGCAACATTAACGTTTTAACGTAGTATATCTGATACAATAAAGTAGAAAGTACTAATGGCCTTATTTTGTTTATTTCATGTGTGCTTTATTTCAGTATATTCAATACTATTATTATTCATTTTAATGATTTGAATTAATTTAATTATATTAGATTAATAGTCTATACAGCTAAAATTATTTTTAATGTTAATTTTTATCTCATTTATATTATATTTATTTTTTATTAAAATAAAATTTCAAATAAATTGACTAAAAGTAAATTTACAAAGTAATGTTATTGTTTAAATGTTTTTATAAAATAAATACGACAAATTCAAATTTGACTTTATTCCTTGAAAGCATAATATGTATAAAAGAACTTCCTTTATATAATCTTCTTTTATAAAATTTCCTACTCGTCTTTTATAAAAGGATAAAAGGGTAAAAAAATAAGATGAAAAATCGTAATGTCAACTTTCTAAATTTATGAGATTCATATAATATTTAGATCTGTGCAACGCCGCAATGCCATCAGCGACAATGTTAAACCAGGTCATAAATATTTGTTAAAAAACATTACATAAGACATGTCTGATGGGACTTTCTATATCCACGTCAACAATATTGATCTGCAATATAAATCTTAAAAGATTAAAAATATCTATTCGTTTTATTTACACAGTTTATTATATATACATTAAATAAAAATCTTAAAAATATTAGTAAAGCAATCTATATTTTTTGTTTTTGTTTTTTATAACAAAATTTTTAAATTAGCAATAATACCGATGCAATGTTCAATAAAAATTAAAAGATTCCTTTTTATACTTGGTAGAGCTTAATCGCATACTAAATACGAAGCTTCGACATTTTTCAATATTACAAAATAAACATTAAAAAATCATCTCTCAGAAATCGACTCACCTGTTATTGAAGATGCCAGTAACAGTAATGCGCGGCTCGGGCGACAATCTCCCACGCGGGTTGACAGCGGGCACCTTGAGGAGGTCGCAGGAGGACTGGTGCCTGCGGTAGTCGCGGCTGCAGGCCTGCCAGTTGTTGACGCCTCCGATGTCCTCGTCGCCGTGCTTGGCGGACACGGACTGATGTCGCCGAGGTGTCTCGCCGCCCCCGCCCTCTGAGAGGTGGCGGACCAGCGGCCTCCTCATCGCTCACTCGCATGCGTCCAGACGTGCTAAATCGGACCCGCACGCCTCTGTCTTTTCTTCACTTTCTTTTTTAATGCTGAAAGAACGAAGGAAGATGAATTGGCTGTTGCGAAATTTGCGAATCTTGTAAACTTTAGGTCGTCAGAAAAACGTTTCTGTTCGTGCTTTATATGGAAAATGTGAGACTTACGTTTAACTGAAGACACTGCTTATTAATGAAACGTCATTGACGATCTAAACGTTTACGTGAAGAGAACTTAACGGTACCCTCATAATGATTAAGGCGTTTAATTAGAATAACTTTTTACAAGCCACGTGCGTGTATATTAATAATTCATAACTATGATGAGCTTTCTTTCTGTTTGTTTTACTACACTGAAGGCAAAGTTAATTATGGGCCACTTGTTGGATCGAACCCTTCTACTGTACGGCTCAGTCCATAATCTTTATTTTAATGTAAACGAAACATAGGGGTACACATGGCTTTTATAAAATTAAAATATGGCATTTGCAAAATATTTTTAAATTTCAACTTTTAACAAGAATTTTTGCAGTAAAGTCTACATTTAAGAATAAAACATTTATTTTTTATAGAATTAAAAAATGACAATTGTTACTGAGCTTGTTTGATTCAAAAACAGATAAAAATGTTTCTTGCACGGCCGAAGACGGCAAACAGCGAACATAAGTAAACACACTATTCTTACCTTAGTTTACGACGAGAGACTCGAGCGAATAAAACGTGAATATAACGCAGTATTCGAGATCGACGGCTTTTTACGTGCATCATAAAGAGAAAAATTCAACAATTTCGACCAAATTCTTCGAGATGTGTATTTGTGTATTCAGCGAGTTTTCTCAATTTAGACTGGCTTCTGGCAAGGATCAGCAAAATATTTGATCGAGTAAAACTTTCTATTCGCGTGTGTACATAAAGACTGTAATACCCAACATGATGTATTTGACAATACATATGCGATGGATCTGCAGAAAGCTTTCTTTAATTTGCCGAGAATTTATATTTATAAAATAATAAATAAACATTACTATTTTATTTTACAACTTTATAAAATGCATTAAAAAGATTAGTTTTTTATTCGGTGTACTCCGCCGCAAATGAGATTCATGAATATATTATAATAATACAATACACACATTACCTTAAAAAGTTTCATTTTTATAACAAGTTAAAATGAACCTCGCACCTGCAGCTTTTTTGCGCTAATGCAAAGGCAAAGAAACTACACGTATAGCGCCACATTTCGGCATGAAAAATAACTCTATACTTCTCTTGTTTTTATTCCATTAAATCTAACGGCTAAATTTTGTAACCTTAAAAACATAGCAGTAGTTCGCACCAGAATTTCTTCATACTCATATCGCGTATTTAATCTAATTAAATTAAATATCTTCCTTGACAAGCCCTCAACAGATGTGTATTTATGAATCCTCATTTAAAGTAACATAATCAAATGACAAAGGCCCATAAAACTTAATGGTTAATGCGCATACTTACTTTATAAGGCTAATGAACGCGCGACTTCCTAGGAGAGCTCGGTCCCTTCATAAACGTTGCGTCTTTTTCATATCCGCACATCCCGTATAACCGTGAAAAATGCGCATTTCACACGTCAAAACATGCGCCGTCAATGCGCCAGGCAAAACAAAAACAATTTGCCTGCACGAGCACGTCAAGTCGAAGCGCTCAGCCTCAGCTTCTCGGCTCCCGCACAGGTGCAGTCTTCCCGAGTATCAGAAGACTATTCAGGTACTGAGATAAGGTCGAGACGACCGCTGAGTCGATCTCGCGGAAGAAAAGAGTTACTTTAGCCGCGAAGACGCAATGTACAAGTTCCGCGTGCGCGCGTGCGACCAACTGATGCTTGGTCCTGTCTCGAGCGCGAAAATTCCGGCGGCGGCAGTTGATACACGGACACCTCGTGCTCTGCGCGTGCTCGCTGCTACCTTTGGGGCTGCGCTTGGGGAGGGGGCGGCGCGCGGGTACATATATACCTATATGTATATATACGCTTTCTACGGCCGGCGGGTTCCGCGGGCTGCAAACCTGCACGCGCTGGCCTGCGCGCGGAATCGAAGAGCTTTTTCCGGGAAGAAGTTCTGCCTGCCTGCGCGCGCGCTATCGCTCGGCTAGTTTTCGTGCGGCCCGCGCAGCTCGCGTCGGCTTGGACTCTCGGATGGCTTGCGCTATCTGGTGGTGAAGGTAGGCAACTGTAGCAGCTGATGTAGCAGTTGCGCGTTGACGTGCGTCGGTAAGTTAGATAATTATAGGTAATGTAAAAATGTCAAAATTATATCGATATTAGGTAACACTACCAGAACTGGTAGGCGCACAGTGGGCCAAAATGAAAAAAAAAGTGACAATATCGTATTGCGATATATTGTTTAAGCAAATTATTTAAATTAATTAATAAGTCAAAATGAAGTACAAAATCAAATTCTACCTAGAAAATCGTAACTTTGTAATATAAGTATATTTCAAACTTCAATTAAAAATCGAGTATGCATGTAGTTTTTATCACGTTTTTTATCGTGAAAAATAATTAATCTTTTATAAACTGTTTTGAATAGAGTAGATGGAGACGAATAAAACACAACTTTTTTTATGCAAATCCAGGTGAAGCCAGAATTTTGACCCTTTTTTTTTCATTTTGGTCCACTGAGAGGTGGTGCGAGGGAGTTTTAGTAAATTTTCGCGTTCGATGAAAATTTGTGAAGAGTTCCACGTAGTACCCTAAAACATATATGCAAAGGTTAATAATGTGCAAGATAAAATTTAGGTTTACTAATATAATTTATTATTTCTTTTATACCTTTGTACATTTTCATCAATATAAAATTATTCAAGCTTAGAAAAGGACTAGTGGAATAAGTAATAAATAATAAAGTTCAATGTTTTCATTATTGATAATTATTTGATAACTAAAATATGTTCTTAAATCATAAAATATCTATCTATAAGTATGAAAAGATTAATTGTTTGTAATATAAAAATTAAAATGTATTACTTTAAATATTTTAACAACTACAATATATTTATGAAGTTTTATGGACTTCTTTTCACATTTGCGTTTCAGCAAAAAATTTATTTAAAAAAATTCAGTTCTTTCAGCAAAAATATTTATTTTACTCATGATTTTTCATAGTTCATAATTTTTTTAATCTAAACTTAATTATCTTTAAACATAGGCCATCACCTATAGTAGTAAAAAATTTGCCTCCAGAGAGATTTGAACTCTCGACCCCTGGTTTACAAGACCAGTGCTCTAACCCCTGAGCTATGGAGGCCGCTTTTTATTTCCAATGTAGCTTTGTTGAAAAAACAGAGAATGTCTTTATCAAACATCGCCGAATTCATAGATACAACACAAGTTCATACTGCAACATGTATGTGCGACACGCCATTTTGTTCTATAAGTGGGACTTGCTGCCGCCTAGCGGATCAAACTTTGAGACTATTTCTATATAAAACTAAATTATAAAAATAAGTTTAAAAATTAGAATAATTATAAGTCGTTTATTAAAAAATTTAAAATTACCTACCTTACACTGAAACATACACTGATTGGCTTATAATTCAAGATATGAACGACTTTTTGCGATTTTTACCGTTATATTTCCCCATAAATTCCTCCCACTCTAAATTCCTTGGATTAGAATCTCAGCCCATAGGATTGAAAATTTCAATCTAAGAATATAGAATATAGAATTTTTTCAATCCAATTGATTATTATTCAACCCAATGGAATTAAGATTATTGTCAGCACACGTTTGGATTAAAAATTTCTATCCAAAAAATTTAGCGTTGAAACTATTAATATAAATGAGTGTAGAAACCAAAAGATTTTATACTTAAAGTGTTAATTAATATAAATTTATTTTTCATAAATAAAAAGCTTCTCTTCATTTCATCTAAATCCATAATTAATTTTTTCGCTATACAGTATTAAGTACAGTTGTAAGCGAACAAATCATGAGTAAACATCTTTCCGTATTGTTCTTTTAGCGTTTACTTCCGTTTCAGTAACGCGTTCGTCAATCATGTCACAAAACAATGTGCCACAGATGAAAAATGATAGTACAAGTACATATCGAGCATAAAAAAGAAAAAAACTAATCAGCTTGTACAGAAAAGACAAATCACCATATCGATCCAGATAGTATATTAGCACTTTATGAGCATTATTCCAGAATGGGTGACCGATACGTAGAGTGGGTGACTGAACTGGCTGCACTGTATATAACAAGAGTTCTCGAGAAATCGTTACATCGTACATTAGAGCCATACTGAAAAAATAATGAAATCTGCATGACGAAGTACGCAAATGCTACGGAAATGGTTTCGCGATTCTCTTTTATGGGTATACGTTGGTCAATCAGTAGATCGATCCCTTTATGATTTGTGCATAAAATTATATCGCTAGTACATGGTAAATGGAAAAAAATGTCTTTATATTATGTAATTTTGTATAAAAGTTAATATTTTATAACATAATAATAAAATTCATAAAATTGACTGAAAATTGAGATTTTAGAGAGAATATCGTGCCAGGCCAAGTGCATAAGTTCATTTTTGAACAATCACTTGTCAAACTTTTCTGATAAGCCCACTATTTATATTATTTTAATAAAACAACGTTTTTTATTTTATATAATTGTTACTGAAATAATCCGATAATTTAATCTATATAATTCAAAAAATTATAAAATAATAAAATTACTGATTATTTTATCAAGTAGAAATAAAAAGTTTGGTTGACTTGAATGGATGTTTAATAAAAGTACGGCTCATCGTTCAGTGACACAGTTTATAAACGGCGCGCCGCACGTGCGACCGATAAGATATCTCATGTAGGTGTGTTTATACCTTGGGCACACTTCACTAGCCCAAAACACAGCTGCGCTCAGCTCAGGTGCAGGCTGCTTAGATCAGCAACCATAAATAAAGAATATAAATCAGCGCTTGATTTCACGTGTGAGCTTGATACTAGCAGTGCACTAGTTCAATTAGTCAATCCTCCTCCTATTTATAATTATTTAGAATTCAAGTAACTTGTCGATTTTTTTTTCAATAAAAATATAATAGAAATAGGTTAGATATATTAATAAAAATTGAAAAAAGAAAATTCTTCTTTACACACATTTTCATCATAAATAATTCTTATATAAAAGCCTAGTTATTTCTTAATCAATCAACATAAATCGAAACTGACACAACTAAAACATTTACTCTCAGTCATTTTATCTGAAACGACATCTCCCAGTCCGTATATGTGGAACAATACCGGCCACGTGTGACGTAAACACACTATCTCAATGAAAGTGCATCTGTCGCGTGTTTGCCGCACGTGGATTATTGCCAGAGGCGTGGGTGGCCGTCTCCTTTGAATGAAAAATTAATAGACACACCTGGACTGGCGATTGTTCGAAAGGGAAAAAAGTGGATCGATCCGACGAGCACGACAATGTCGTTATGTAGGGGAATGAAATCTCTAGTACCGGGAGCGAGAAGGAATTTATGCAGACTGAAAAATGCAAAAGTGAGTTTGTGGTGGACGGCCGCTATGTATGAATGAAGCTGGTCGACCGTTAGTTGCAACTTTATTATTCGACCTAACTATTGTAAAGTTTTTAACTTTGATCTATGTTGTTAACTTTTATTAACTATATTTTCATGACGTTTATCTTGAATAAAATAGAGTACATCAATATGAGTGAAATTAATATAAAAATTTCATTAAACAAAGAAAAATCCTGCAACAATAAAACAATTATTTACTCCATTTACTTACTAAATGAACCGACTTGTCAATTCAAGCCAAAACGTCTAGCTTTTACGATTTCAATTATCAAATCACGGCTTCTTCACTCCGACCTTTCCATTAGACTCGAAAAGCCCCGCTGAAACGAAGAGGGAGGAGCTGCCTCGACGTCGACCAGGAAGCAGAACAATGACGGGGAAGGAACAAAAGTCCCACATAACGTACAGTGAAAATACGCCGGATAGGAGAATACATACAAGGCTGTGGGGGGAGCAGGAGGGGAGGGGGAGGAAAAATCGTTCTCAAGAAAGCTCGTACGTCGCGAGATAAAGCAAACAGTTTATTAGTCGATTTGCTCACATGATTCGTAAAATATATATTATCGTTCAACGAGGAAACGTGCGCCGCCATGACGATAATTGTACAGACGTTTTTCATATTTTTCCGTTTTTTGTGTATTGTGTCAAGTTGTTCCGCTGTCGCGCGGGATTGTCGCGAAAAAAAGGAAAAAAGTCCAGTTTCGCCGATTCACATTTACGCGTATCGTCTCATGTTTTTTTTGTATCTTCAGTGGGGATTGCACGCGTCGGCAATAGTGCGAAAGGAAAAATAACACTGGAGTTCAAGAACGACTGATAAACTCGCTTTTCAGCATTGTTTTTTTTTTCATTTTTTGCCTTGTTTTTTATTTTCTTCGTTTTTTTTTTTAATTGTTTCAACAGAAAGTTTTCCCAGTAACGTTTTCTTAACTTCTTATACATGGCAGTCGAAGCTGTTTCAGTATTACATACGTACATAGTCTCCGTTCGCTTTTGTCTCTGTTCTTTTCACTTTTATTTTAGTATTCGCATAACAATAATGTTGCAAAACGAAACGAAATCATCATTTTATAGTTTTCGCTTGACGCTCGACAATATTGATGCCAGCTGGCTCAAGGACGTCTTCTCTTTAAACAAAATGCATAAATTAAAAACAAACGCGATTTGCAATATCGCCTCAATATTGATGTAACATTGCCGCAAACGAAGGAATATTCTGCTGGACGTTTTTTCGCATGTACAACGTTTTATTTTTTTCGTCGCCTAGAGAAAATATACATTTCCTATTTCAACGGTTACCCAGGTGAAATCAATATCGTCGCTCGGTCTCGTCGACAAGCAAAAAGAGAGAAGAAAAGGAGCCAATACGGAACGCAAGCTATATAACAACGGAGATAGAAATTGAGCGTTGAGCGCGCCTCGGCGGACGGAAATTTGCGATATCCACGAGCCTCGCGGACCGAACTCGGCGCAATCGCCAAGGGCCGCTTAGTCCTCGATCGGAGCGCCGATATACATTGTACATATATTTTTTATTCCAAGGGACACTGCGGCCCCCGCGATTTTTTTTTACTCTCCGCACAGTTCGGTCGCTCCGAAATTCGCGGCGCTCCACTTCCGGCCGCTTGCGCTAGTTTCGCCGGCTATATACTCGCCAATTTATTTACCTTTAACAACGACGACACCCATTTTTTTTCACCTGCACTCCTCATCTCTTTTATTTCTTGTTTCTTATTTGGTTTCTTTTTTTTATAAAAATTCAATAAAGTTAGAACGCAAATCGACAGTAATTAAAATATATATAAGTGCGAAGTTCGCAGCCGGCATGCAGTTTCTTCCATCTCCAAGTGCTTAGCGGGCGCGGAATCGATATACAATGCCCACGCTGTCCAGTCCTGACTATACATTATTGATTAATCTATTGTAGGATCTCGGCCAGAGTGCGGATTATTAATTTTCTATGTATAACGATCGAATGTTACATTCTTTTTCTTTTTTTACCATTATATATTCATCTGTTCGTCTTCGTTTAATCATATAATTCTTTGTTAATTATCTCTAACTCGACTCGCATCGTTAATTAGTTCTACGGAATCTCTCTGCGCGAGCTCGCCAACTCGACGCGAGCTCGACCTGTAGCGGCGATGCTCGAAAAATCGGTACTTTTAATTTTATTTAGTTAATTTTTTTTATTTTATTTCTTTTCTTCAGGTTGCTTCGACGCCCCAGAGTGGCGCGCCGCTAAAGCAAACTATGTGTTTGTGTGTATTGTGTATTGCGATTACGACGTCGTCTTTTTCTCTGACTCAGGCGTTTTTCTGCTTGTCCGTTCGTTTGATGCAAGACAGAAAATGAGCGGAGCCTCGGACCGATGACGAAATTTTTGAGCCGTCAAAACAGAACGTTTGCGCTTAACGAAAACAAAGTGCATTATTATTAAAATTAACGGAGGATCGAGAGAAAACCTTTACCTGCACAGTATCCACAAAGTATTTTTTGGCTCAACGATAAAATCAATAATATCAGTTAAAGCCCTCGAGCGCTAGCTGGGCGCCGTCCGCAGGCTCGTTTTAACTAAGGCCATTGGATTTTTACTTGAACTTCGAAAATAATCCGTAGGTACTGAACAGGTAAACATAATCCGGCCAACTCGATTTCTCAATCGAGCGGCATCCTTACAAAACTCAATCAAAACACCTTTAAAGCAGCATCGGTCCAGGGCTTAACAATAAAACCGAAAATCAAGGTACAGCTACATCGAAACAATAAATGCTTTTGCTTTGCTCATCCTCGCACGGCCTCTCGCAAAAGCAGCCGTTCAACAAGAAGCGAGCGAATGTTTAAACCATAATAGCAGCTCGCGCTCTGGCAGCGCCCGCCGCACCGAAAACAGCCCTACATTTACGTAACGCTCTGCGCGAATGAGCTAGAGAAGAAGAGAGCCCGTTTACATCCTTCATTTATTGCAGACGACAAGAATAGGGACCGAATAACGACTCGTGTATGTGTATCCGTGTATCTGTGTCTATGTACTTCATGTCCATCCTTGTCCTGTGTGTGTGTGTGGGTTCGAAAAAAATGGTGTCTATATCCTAGGTATAGGGGGGAGGGTCGAAATTTTTGTTGGGGGGGGGTCCGGGCGACTAGCAGCCGACCTGGTGGAGCATCGAGGCGAGCCGAAAGACGCGCATCCAGGCGAACATGTCGGTGGAGAGGGGACGACAGGTGAGGGCTCGGCGGGCGGCGGCTGTTGTGGAGGCCGCCGCCGAGGCGGCCGAGGCGCTGCGCTGGAGGGCCGAGGCCGCGCGGGCCGGCGTCGCGTTCACCGAACTCATCTCGCTCTCGGATTTGCGTTCCTTCTGCTCTTGCTGCTGCTGCTGGGGCGAGTATTTCATTCTGAAAGTAGAAAAAGAAAGCTATCTTTACTATAGGTTTGTTTGCATTTTATTGACAGTTTGCCGAACTGCTGGGATTGAGATCTATGTGGTCTAAAATTTTAATAAAGACGGCTTTTAGATGAACTTATCAATTACCATTTAGTTTTTGAAAATTCAATTTTCTAAATTATCAAACTGTTTATTATCGAGAATTTCGATCTGTCTACCGATTATAATTATCCTTATCCCATTTCATTATTGGTTAAATCATCAATACGTGTAACGCGTTCAATTAAATCCAAATACACGTGGCGCTTGCAGCTGGTTTGCGCGTCTTACATGCATTAAACACGGACGCGCGATAGTAGCTAGGGTTTAATGTACTTTTTGTACACAAGAACATTGATTGTACGTGTAAGCCCTGCATCTGCATGTGACGTTTAAAGTTACTGTCTGTATACACACTTGTCTACGTCAATACTTAAATACAAGTATACTCGTGAAACGAGCGTCTCTATTTAATCACTTTGCCGTCGTAACTTTTATTATTAGAAGTATTAATATAGATTTGATATCTTAGCTCTAATAATATTAGCACCGTATTTTTTGCTTTTTTATTAAACTTTTTTCCTAAATAATATAAATTAATGGATAAGTATGATAAATTACAGGTCTGCGGTTGGTAAAAAAAACCTCGTCCATGACAGTGGGCTGTAAAAATACTTGACATTATTGATTGCTTTCAACACGCGCAGACTAAAAGCGTTATAACTTGACTATTGATTTGCTGATAGTAAATGATGTAACTAACGATATTCAGTTTATTTTAATAGGTCAGCAATTGACTTTTTTGTCTCTCTATTATTCAAGATTACCGCTGCTTTTCTAAAATCTATTTTAAACTTTTCTTCAAAACAAGTTTTTAAAAACACTAATTGCAGAGAAAAGTTTCAGAATGCAACTTCCGCGTGTAAAGAGAATAAAACATTGGTCGGCAACGCGGAAGAAATTACTATTATTAAACGATCGATTCTAAGTTTAATGCACATTAATAAATTCTTGTTTAAAATGCCAACAGTACGGAAAAAGTTATCAAACAGCTCTGACACTTTTAATCAATAAGGTTTTACATGTAGACTCGCGGAAATGTAAATGTTTACAAATAAAAAAAAACGTGTTTGTCCACATATTTTATTTGTAATTTTTTATATAAAAACATTTGAGTAAGCACAATCAAGCTTATTTATCTAATAGCACTTGCATCAAATAAAACAATTCGCGATTAGAAAAAGAAGTGTATTGATTTAACGTGCAAGCGATGTAAATAAAGTTTAATGTTCGTACATTAACATAACGATAAATTTTTATCTTCAAGATCACTCCACTTGAAAACAGTAATTTTGCATGGTATTACACTAGAACGTGTTTTTAAATGTTGCAATTTTCCCGCAGCTCATTTACTAGCAAGACTTAAAACTCTACTGTTGCCTTAAAAACGAACACTCACTATTTTTCATACTTCCCTACTGATCCTACATGACCGAAACAAGTGTAAAAAATCAAGAAAAGAAAAATCTCGACCTAATCATCCTCAGCAAAGTCATCTTCTCACTTTCCCATGCCAGGTATGATACAACCTGCTCATTTACCTTCTTCCTTTCACGATCTTAGCCCAGTACCTCCTGCAAATCCGCGCACTCCTCGTCAGCATAGCTATGCCGCTCGCAACCGTCAATCACGATGCCTCAACCGAAAATTAAACCAAACACCTTGCAATTTTTCTCATCAAAAATTCTTTTTTCCCAGCCAGAAGCGAAAAAAAGATAGAGAGAGATAAAAAAAAAAGAATAAAAGAGCGTGACTAGCGCTCGGCTCGAGCGCGGCGAGCTAACTGAATAAAAGGCGACCTGGTCACGGCCGCAGCGCAGCAGTGGCAGCGGCGCTGGCCGTCGTCGTGACTTATCGTGTTTATATCGCAAAAACGAGCGAGGAAGGAAAGCGTGGGCGGCGGCGCTATTACCCTTGATCGCGAATATAGCGCTGGGGTTACGTGTGTGCGCGAGATAGCGTGCGCGCACTTTACCTATTTTTCTCGGCCGACGGGTGCGGGCATGTCGACGCTCTGCACCTGTGGCTGCTGATTGCGAGGGCTGGAAGTGATTTTCGATGTTGGTGTATGTGTTGGGTTGAGGAGTTTTGGAGTTGGTTTGTGTAGTGGAGGGAAATGTGAAGGTGAAGATTAACTTGCGTGATTTGAACTTCAAAGATTGATGAATAAGCCTTTGATAGACATTGCGTAAAATTTGTTAATGTTATTTACACCATCAATGAATAATTTTTTATATGCGTGCAGAAATCGATTTAGACTCGGCTTTTTCTTACCCCTTCTTGGGCGACAAACTCACCCTTATTCGAGATTTAACTTTCACGAAACTGAAACTTTCAACAAACTGTTCATCAAGAAGTTTTCAACTTGCCTGTTTTTAAAGTAATGAAATAACAGCTAGTGATTACTATTGTAGAAATTATTCTATTTTTGACAATAAAATACAAAACAGCTTAAAAACGCAACATTATTCTTTCCTTCCTTCTCTAAAACTCCTAAGCATCAAACTGAATAAGTCATAAAAAACCCGCCAACCCAAAGCAAAAAATTATAAATTCAAAACAATGCTGCGGTTCACCTATCCTCTCACAATTATTCGGCCGCTCGCGTGTCCTATCGCCATACACCTACGTAAACATCCCGACTTCCTGAGCGCCAGCTTGATTTTTTATTTTATATAGTATCTTCTGCGCGTTGGCCGCGGGATATCAAATTCTCTCTCCTTCGTTCAACGGAGTTCCCGGCTCTCTTGTGAATATACACAAGCGCGAACACGGCCAGGAAGAGGGAAATTTAATGGGTTTATTTGTGAAGTACATATTTGGATGAACAGTTATCTCCGAGGGTCGTATGGGACGTTGTGAGAACCTTCTGATAATTGTTTAATAATGCGTAGGCTTGGTGAGTGATAGTGAAATGAAAACAGTGTAGGATTTTGAATAGGAGACTGTCTAATATCGCTTTTGATACTTGTTGTTGTGACAAGATTAAATTGTCGCATTTACAAATGTTTATTTAGTTTTTGAGTCTAAATAAGAGTCATAAATTTACGTATTTCATTATTTAAAAACCCATACTAATGATAAAATCTTTCTGTAATACTTTTCAAATCCTTCAAGTTATTTTAAAAATTTGTTACATCTATAATTTATGAAAAAGCTACTTTCAACTCGTTTGCACGCCAGTTGTTTTATCATTTTCAAATCCCTAGTGAAAAGAATTTTCAATGAAACATACATTTTCATAACTGTCAGAAACTTTATGTCTTTTTCAATGTCACCTTTTTCTTTCATAAATGAAAATAAACTGAGCTTTCTAAAAAGCCATTTGCAAAAACAGAAAAAAAGAGAAAATAAAAAGAAAATTATCTATCCGCGTTAAAAAAAAACCACTCAAACAATTTATCAGTTCCCATTACTCCCAACCACGAATTTATCGAAAAGATGTTCAACGTAAAATAAACGCAGACACCAGGCTCGCTTTCGAATTTCCAAAAGCAATCTCGCTCTTTTCCCAGACGCCATTCACAAGGTGCTAATCAGCTCTAACGCGGAAGGGAAACGAACATGACGAATCCCAGGCGCACGAAATCCGGGTTACGCGCGCATTATGCTTACACTCGCATATGTACACATCAGAGTGAAACTGCGATAACGCAACTCGCCCACATCTGTTCGCTATCGGGCGCGCATTGACATTTTCTTAGCCGTGCGAACGCGCGCGCCCCTTTTTCCTCCCGGAGGAGGTGTAACGGCGTTGTTACGTAAGTGTCGCCGCTTCCTTTTTTTCGGCGTCGTCGTCGTCGTTATGAGGTGATGTCTTTTATATGGGCTTTCCGCGTGATTGTGAGAGGGATAGTGGCTATTATTCGCCTGGAGGAGGATATGTGATGTAACGCGCTCGTTTTTGGATGGATTAGGTGTCTGGTGTTTATACTGTTTTTTGGCGTGGGAAGAGGACTGATCGAAATGCACTTATTTAGGAATATTGTTGGATAGAGTTTTTCTATAGTGATATGAATGTTTTGGATGATTACTTGTAGAAGAATTTTTATTTCTGAGCTTGAAGAAAGTTTATCTTTCTTTTTTAACGATGCACATTTGTGTATACATGTATCTCTTGTGTAACTGTCAGTTTTATTCTACGAATTTTCACCGAAATATTTCGAAAATAGTGATGACGTTAATGTTTTCTAAAATAATTAAAAATAAAAAGTTTTAATTAGGGAAATTAATTCGAGAAATAAAAATTTTATTTAATTACCGATCTCAAGTTCTATAATAAATTAAAATCTTAGGTAACACAATTTATGCGCTAGTGCTCTAAACAATAAATAAATTTACTTTTTAATCGACTTAATTATTTAATTATGCACACTTTTCACAGCAGCGCATTAATTAGAGATTGACAAAAAATTTTAATAAACAAAATCACTTCTGCTCGACTAGTTTACCCGATTTTCGCGCTCACTTGTAAAATATGAAGTCGGACTACAGCCAGATTTAATTTAAGCCTAGTCTTTTCACAAGGTTTTTCACAAGGCTAGACCAACTAAGCCTGATTGGAAAAAATAATTCTGCATGGCTACTCAAACGATCGTTACTCTTACACAACCACATGATGCAGCGCGATTGCCCAATTTAATCGCTTTATAACAATTTTCAAAGATAACCGTTTCCTTTGAATTATTTTAGTAATTTTATTAAATACGTGCGTTTATTGCGAATATATATCAAAAGTTAAGTATTTTTTTTTTTTTGAACCTTATAAAAATCAGTAACTACTAAACAAACTCCAAATATGGTATTCTAAACCCTGAAACTAAAAAATTAATGCACAGCCCAACCAAATTAAATTAAAAACCACATACTCCCTCAAAAATTACCCCTACCACACGCAAAAATAAAATAAAACCTCACCTGCTAACTCTCAATCTCTCCAACAATCACCGAAAAAAAATCACTCCTCTCCTCCAGAAAAAAGTCAGTCCTCTCCTCTCCTCGCCGTCACAAAAGCAACCAAGTCCGTCTCACACACAGCTCGCACGTGCGTCAGGTACGAACTCCCGACTCGAAATGCCGAGCAGCCTCGAAAATACCGCGTCGGGGCCCGATCGCTGCTCGCTCTCGTGTCTGTTTACACGAGCGCGCTGCGCCGCCGCCACTACTACTGGAACGCACCAGTTGTAATCGGCGGCTGCGCGCGCGGGCGTCATTAGCGTGTCTTTTCAGCTCGCGCGCGCGATTAGACGCACGCCGGGGATCTAACTGGGTCGCTAAGAGAGTGGCTTTTCTTTTTCTTTGGGTGATAGTGGGATGGTATCGGATCGAGCCTGATAGGATTGTGGATGTGCTTTGAGCGAGTTGAGATGCTGGAAGGTGGACGGCGCGGTGCGGTTGGGTGTTTGGTTGAATGACGTTTATTTGAATTTTTTATTTGAGATTGGTGAGGTGAATTTTTAGTTTTAATTCGCTTGAATATATCTTTTTTTTTACGTAAAAGATGAGCGGAGATGGATAGCGTAGAATTTTCCGTGAATTACGAGGTTCTAAGCTGAAATGAAGAGTTTTGACCCAGTTTCGAGAGACGATGACTAATCAATTAGTTCAATGCAGCAGAAGAGACTATCTTGAACTAAATTCTGATATATTTGATGTAATCAATTGTTAAAGAGTGATTTTTATTCCACATTTGACAAGCGTGTTTCATAATTCACGAATGATTAGGTGTTGACCATAGAAATTAGAACAATTATTTCCACTTTGAAGAAATAAAATTCACAGAAAGTATTCGAAAAAATGTCAAGCTCCACCTTAACGCGCTCGTTTTCACGCGATGGCAATTATGGTAATGCACAAAGTGTTGGGAAAGCGACATTTATTGAATTATTGTAATTTCCTAAAATTTCAAGGGAATAAGTATGCATGAATAATTTTGTATATGCTTTAATCTCTATATTCAACGCGATACTTTTATGCAAGCTTTTTATTTCCAAAAAATTGGAAATTATAATTATAAACTTTGTTTACAAAGAATACTGCTTATGCTAATTATTCCTTCATATTGTTTACGTCTTTCAAACAGTACTCTGCACGGTAAAAACCAATGTCACCAGCATTAATCCATCACAACATCATCTCACAAAAAAAAAATTATCCGTAACTGTCATAATCCCACTTGCGAAAAACCGTCAACTGCCTTGTCCCACCAGAGCGCGACATTATCTCCTTGCGAGCTTTTTGGCCTAGCTTATATAGCGCGCTTGCGCGCATGTGCAACGTCTATCTAGCAGCAGCAGTGCGATATTGTACCGAACGCCTCATACATATATATACAAGCGTCAATTACGAGCGAGAGACGCGATGACGATGTGGTAAGCGCATATATATAGTCGGCTTTTTTCCTGCAAGTCTCTCCCATTGTCTTAGACGGCCGTGATTAGTGCTTGCGTTGACTCGAACGTTTAATTTTCGCCGTGACGATCGGAAGATAATCTGGTGCTAATAATAATTTCAGCTTGCGGCTCGTTAATTGTTTTTTCGTTTGGATAATGATAGGCTTTTTAAGACTCGATAAGTATAAATGCAGATACCAAATTAATAAACCGTATGATTACTGAAATAATATATAGAATACTTTTATATCTCCAAACATTTTCATTCAAAACTTATTCCTTCAATGAACCGATCTAACAAACAAGCCAGCCTTCCACATCGCATATATAATTCAATCAACAATCATCCCCCTCGCAGACAGCGAGTTCGCCAGGAATATATGCAGGCAGCGCACGGAACCAAATGAAAATAAGCTCGTAAAGCTCGCTGCGCACGCGGCTTCGCAATTTAAGCACACGCGCGTACATAAGGTCGTTGACAAAAGAAGAGGAAACGCGGAGAAAAGAGATATATATGCACTATGGGTGGAATGAACGATGACGATTAAGCGACCTCTTTGCCAATTTTGCACGCGACTCGCTGGCAAACAAATTTTTACGCTGCATCAGGACAAGTGGAAGCACTGCGCGAGCTTTAAAAATGTATTCTCACTTTCTAGTCCCGGGGTTTACGGCTGCGGGTACTATCGCTCTTTTTTTGGATTAAGCAGGAATGAAAAAGGCGATAGCGCTTGCATGTTTATTTTTACGGCTGTCGTAAAATTGTTGCGTAACGGCTTCAAGAAGCGTGCCAGTAGGCGAATGCAAATAACGAGAAAGATGAATACAGCGCTTACCGCACGGACTAATTAAACCATTGTACATGCATATAACCGCACATTCAAATTCACTTTTACTCGGGCAGCAAGCCCTGACAATTCGCTTAACAATCGTTTTAATTTTAACCTCTCGGTCTATATACAATATGCAAAGCTGGCTTCTTCGAACACTAACATTTGGTCGGAAAATAAAGGGTAATTTTCGGTGTTCCCTGATGAAAATGAGCAGCGCCCGCTGGAATTCTAAAGTGCATATAAATAAATCCGCCGACGCGCCCATACAAATAAATTCCTAAAGCGATTTAGCAGATGTATTCATACATGGCTGTTTCGCGTTTTGGAATTGGCTTGATACGGACGAGCTGCACGGCTTTAAAATCCCGGGGATATAAATTGTTTCGTTGTATTCTTAATGCATTTTTTCCTTAACAATCAACAGACTTTAAAAAAACCTCTCCTCTTTAATTGGAATCCCACGTTTTCATGACAGTCCAGTTAACAGCATTAAAGCAGACGCTCTAGCAGAGCTGAAAATCTCCAGATCCAACAACGGCACGTCCCCTTTAACTCTTCCCTGACCCAGTTACGCCTTAAATTCGTTATATACTTTTCGTTTCCCCTCAATGAATCCGCGTCTTTTTTCACAATCGTCAGTCTCCATGCAAACCGAAATCCCCACCGCAGGAATCCAATCCCACGTCCACTCATTTACCCTGCGCCCGAAACCCTAAAATAATCCATCGAATGGTTCGATCCGCAGCCACTTGGGTATCCAGAGGAAAAGCTTCCCAATCACTTCCTGATCTGCACCTCCTTCGCAAGGAGAATCCAGCCGATATGTAAAGAATTCAGCCGACGTGCAATATGCATCCGTTGAAAAATTCAGAGTGCAGCGCACCGCAGTGCGAAAAATGCATCCTCGAAAAACGCACACACCTACACTTTAACATGGATGAGAGAGAAAGAGAGAGAGAGGAGGAAGAGGAGAAGAAGAAAAGCGCGCGCGCGCACGCGCCTCGCCCCGGTGTCAGCTGATTCCCTAGACCTACTTTTCAGCAGCACGCCCCGAGATGATGCAGGCTATGTACACAGTCGCGGGGCCGAGTCTGTACATATACGCGTGTAAGTGTGTATATTGCCTACTCCTTGAATGGCTTGAAGCATTTGACAGAACCGTCGTAACGCGTGAGCTACGCGTCCAATAAATTGTAAATTACACAGTGTCCAAGCTATCGTACCCCCATAAATCGTTTCACACTTTCCAGTAGATACACATCAAGTCATACATTCAGCGGTCCATCTTTGACTAGACAAGGCGACAATGCACTCACACACGTAGACGAATTGCGATAATGGCCAGCGCATATGTAATGCTCGGGTGATGAGTGTATATATACAGAGGATAGGGAGAGCCGAAACGAGCCGAAGCTGCTGGCGCACCGACGACGATGATCCGCGCGTCTCTGCACTATGTCGCTTGCCCTAAATTTCGCTCGAGGTCACGCGCCGGAGCGAGTCCCTCCTCTCTATCTGCTCACGTCTCTGGCGTACCTATACACTTGCCTTTCGGTTTTAGTGTGAGCGCGCTGGCTGCATTTGGATGGAGCTATGTAGGTATATATGTGCGCAGAAGGCGCGAGGCTCGCAGGATTAGCGTCGTAAATTTATAAAACCGAACTCGGCAGATTTTCTTTATGAATTTTCCGGAGCTTTATGGGCGGTTCGTGACGCTGGCAGGTTGGGGCTACTGGATGTCGGCTGTGGAATCTCGAATGCAAACGGAGCTGGGATTTTGGAAAAAAGATTGATGATTTTCCGGTTTTTATTTTCGGGATGAAGGTTTTAGTTTTTAACTCTGACTTTGGAATTGGACAATTTGTTTATTGCTTACAATAGCGTTGATTTAAAAAGTGTAATAATTTACTTGATAACAATAATTCGAAAAATAATTTTGTTATTACTATAGCAAGTTGTATAAAACGTCCTGTAAATTTATTGTACATTTATATAATGAGATTTCCAAGGTTTCGAAAAGAGAATGTTTAATATACCTACGCGTGGGTAATGATATCTATGAAATTCTTCATTCGCCTGATTATCACAAACTTTCACGACTTTCCAGATTTGTTCCGATCATCTTTTCCGTTTTGAATTTAAGTTTTGAAACCGTAAGTATTTCAAAAGCATACATTAGATTTACAGAGGATTACATAGATTTACAAACGATTTAACTTCAAACACAAAACCAAAGTTAAAAATTTTTAATTCATAAAGATAAAAATAAATCGTTGAGCAC
Organism: Eupelmus azureus; assembly: GCA_030522685.1. Lineage (NCBI taxonomy): Eukaryota > Metazoa > Arthropoda > Insecta > Hymenoptera > Eupelmidae > Eupelmus > Eupelmus azureus. The sequence continues at coordinate 6,586 of JAPYZA010000767.1, read as the reverse complement.
TGTAATTACGTTCCATTTCTTTTTTTATTAAAAATAAATTTAAAAAAGATATTATAAAATTCACCCAATTCATGCAGAAAAAAAACCTTTGAACGTCAGACTAATATTTCAATCTCGCAAATTAATTTCAAAGAATAATGCCTCTTTTCACATATCACATAGGAGTAATTAAATTTCACTGCCTTTACAAAAAAGCCTCTATCTGCATGACATTACTTTAATTAAGCTTTTCCCCTTCTCCTCGAGTTATTTATTATGTTCCATTCATTACAACTCGACCTTATCATAGAAATGCAAACGTAAATAAAAACCTACAACTCAAATTGTTCAAACTAATAAGTTTCTCACAAAGCCATTCTTTCGGAGCAAAAACATTCTAGTTTGTAATTACAGTTTTGAAAGATAATCCATTAATCCTATTATGCATGTGCTATTGATTATTTTCCTTTTACGTTCGACCCGTAATCAATTCAATTCCGTACCTTTAAGCTGTTATTTACATCACGCTAGTCAGCCTATAAGTCCCATGAGATTATCCCTTGATCAAAGAATTATCTGATAGGACTGTATTAAAGTAAAATTTAGTGAATTGCGTAAGCGTGTTTATAAATTTATGTGTAAATCTTAAGTAGATTTATTATGCATAATTATAGAAAATTTCTTACATTAAGTATATTTATTTGAAAGTTTTCATTAATCAACTTCAGTATAAAAAAATGAAAGTTTCAAAGGTATTTTTATAACTTTAAGTAAAATGGTAATGCAGTGATCATAAAAACGCGAGTCCTCAATTTACATATGACAAATTAATTACTCTAAAGCTGGTGTATAATGACTTATAAACGATTTAATATTTATACCGAACCTTCGCATCTAATAATTTAGTTGTATAAATAAATTCAATAATCATCACCTTCTATTCATCTATTTAAATTCGCAAAGTATATTAAGAATGACAATCATCCATAAATTCAAATTCAAAGGTCACAAACATTAATTATAAACAAGTACACTTTACGATCCACGCACAAACACTCTCCCATACTAAATTAAATCTCCAAAGCGAGCCTCACTATACGCCCAAATCCATCGCAACAGTCCATTAAACGCACATCACCACCAACCTAAAAAAACCGTCTCCGAAAATCACAAGCCCGAAAAAGTCTTGCACGCGACAATCTCCAGCTCGTCCCCTCCTGATTACGTATAAGCAGGGGGACATTCCAGGCGCGCGTGGGCGGCGCGTTTTTCGGTTTACGCGCCTCTTTCTCCGGCGTGCGCAGCGTCGATTGAGAAATTTCAGCGCCGAGAGGGTATTTACCTTGGCGCGAGCCTACACAGCCAGCCGATAGGATCGAGGCTCGCTTTAAAATTGATTTTTTATTCAAAGCAGCGCCCGTTGGGAATGGGAGACGGGCTATTGGATCGGAGGAACTCGTTGTTTCGGTGATGGATGTTTGTTCGCTTGAGATTTATTTGTCGGAGGGGTTTGTTTGTTGATAGGCCGTTTTATATTTAATGGGGCGTAAAGCGCGTGGACGACTGTTTTTATTTTTGTTTCATATAGACGGACCCGGGAGATTTTAGGTTTTTTATATGTGCATCGTGTCGGTTTTTATTGAGGGATTGGTTATTTAAGTTGTGGGATTTCGCTTAGTTTTTTATTTCTACTTTGTCATTGTTTTTTATTTGAGGCTGCAGCTTAGGTGTAATAAAATCAACGAAAACTACAGTTAGCTAACTGAATAACTTTTTCAAACAAATTGAAAGCTATAATATTTTACAGCTTCGCGGAAAATCAAGTAAAACTTAAAGACACTTGTGCTGTCAATAGCAGTATTCAAAAAGCATTACAATAAAAAGCCACATTCTCACATTAAAAAAAAAATACTTAAAAACACATTCGAAAAAACAAACAATCCCCAGAATAATCCTTCCCCGTAATTGTCGCGCGGCTCAAGAACAAACCGTCCAGCCTCTAATCGTGTCGTTTTCTCACGCCGAGTTTAAAATTACGCCTCGTACACAGGCAGCTCGTCGCCTCTAAATTACTGAAAATTCACGGACGCCGAGCTGCGCTCAGAAATAACCATTCCCTCATGCTTGACTACGAAAATAATTTTTTCCCCCGCCCGCGGCTGCGGCAACAACATAAACGCCATTTAACTATCTTCCTTCTCTATACACTCCGTTCCTCGAAAGGCCGCGCTTGATGCAAAGGAAAATGCATAAAGAGGCGGCGGCGGCACGTCAGTCACGGCCGAGATTACGCAGGCGTCTCCGTGTGACATCACTTTTCTGAGATCATGCACTTCGTCTCTCGCTCTTTCTCGCTTACTCTCTTATAGGCTCCGCTGCTTACTGGTACAATTAAAAGCGCGCTCGCTCTATTGACCGACTTTTTTTCTCCAGAGCCGCGAGTGCGAGTTTTATAAACATTGCGTAAGGGCTGACAAGTCAACTTTGACTTGGAAATCGTTCGGATCGGCTTTTTTCGCTGTGCTTACACGGCTGCGCGCGGGTTTTTTAATGGAAGATGTGTGGAGAACGAATTTATAGCGGTGTCATTGTTGGCATTGAAAGCGCGCCGTTATTTTGAAAGGTTTTGTTTGAATAACAATGATTCAGGCGGAAGATTAATGGCTGGGCATCATCGGCTGAATATCGGCTTAGGAAATGTGTATTCCTATAGGAGAATAAGGAAGGATAATCAACTTCTGCTTTTGTATAAGTTTTAGAAATATTACAAAACATACAGGTTATTATTCTGTGTTATTTGAAATTTACTACATTGTTTACGTTATGAATCTTACTTGGACATGTTTTTGACACAGTTATTTTTAATAAAAGCAAGTTGAAAGTTGAATAAACTTTGAATTTATTTATTTTTTAAATGCATAAGCAAATATTATCCATAAAAATATTTAGATATAATTCAGAACTAATTTACAAATTAAATACCATAAAATGTACAATTAATATATCGAAAATAGCTACACCAAACGGTTCAAAATTGAATCAAATTAGTTCTCATAATACTAATAGATCGCAAACAAACCCTTTATTCAAAAGCTCAAGGAACCCAGCCCATTATCACCAACAAGCTTAACAATCTCCAGAAACACCCAGAAAAGAAACAAGCCGAGCAGTCGCCTGGTAACGGGCCTCTCCGACTTGAAAATCGGCGCTGCTGCACGCGGAAATCGATCAGCTGTCCCCTGGCGCGCGCGTCCGCCACCCACCACTGTTTCGCGCGCATCCCCCTTTCGTCCTGCAGGCTAAGTCGACGGGACTAACGTCGCTCTTTACCATGGAAATTGAAAATTAGCCAGATGTGCGCGCCCTGGGAGAAAGAGGAAATGTACCCCGAGGGCTGTGTTGACTTGCTACCCAGCGGGGCGTGGGTTGTTTGGATGGAATGAGACGATTCTGGTTCTGTGGGGTTAGGTTGACCTACTGTGAGATATCTGAAGCGCGCTTTTTTTTGGAACTTGATTTTCGAATTGAATTTTCGTCTGGTTAATGAAGGGATTCTCGTCGAGTTCCGACAGAATTAGCACAGACTATAAATGGGAGATGATACGTATAAGCCAATAGCTATACGGATGTCAGTCAAACGGTGTAAGTAAACACACCCGCGTGTCGGTCTTCGTCAGCTTCATCTGCTACTGCAGCTCGCTTATTAATATAACTCAACAAACCCAAACTCTCATTGGCCAAACGCACACGCTCGATCGATATACATACACCAATCCACACATTCGCGCGGCATTCAGAAAAAAATCCTCGCCACAACCCACCAACCATCCATTTCGCGTATTTTTGAAAAGTAGCGCGAACGAACGAGTTAAAGGGCCGACTATACACACACACCTACACACACGTAGAAGGCGAACGTGGTGGCAGGGTGGCCAGAGCATCGATCGGTCCGAGCGCGCGTTGCTCTCTATACGCGCTACACATTTTCAGCTCTCGGATCTCTCGGTGTATTATGTATATACACACAGGCTTTTGCTTTTGCGTGTGGATCGATCGACGCGCGCTCGCTAGCTGCCCCCCGACCGCAGACGAGGCTTTATCTCTCTCTCTCTATATACGATAAAAATCCCGGCAATAATCGCTGCCTGAATCGAGGGAAAAAATGAGTCTGTTCCTTTCGCCGAGGCGTGAAAAATCGCCTCACGCGAGCGACGAATTCGTCTGCTTTGTCGCGCTGTTCCCGCTGCTTTCGTGAATGTTAATGCGTGGACTGCGTGTTAAGGATTCGATTTGAGGGAGATATATATTAGTGGTGCTGTGGCTGTTTGGTTGGTGAGGCAAGAGGAGGCGAGCTGTGTCGTTGGAAAAATGGAACTCGCGAGCGAGCGACTGTATTGATTCTGGGTAGAAGCAAAACATTGAGTTTAGAGCTGCGAGTTTCATGGCTTGGGATAGCGATGCAATTGGAACTGGAGGGCTTTGAAAATTTAACGATGACATGTTTGTCTTCCTGTTAATTAATTATAAAATTGTATATGGCAAGCTTGTATGGTTCCGTTTTATACACAGTATAATAGATTTTTTAGTGTCAAAATGATTAATTCCTTTTTGTTTTATTCACAAATCGAGCAGATCTTAATGAACTCGTGAAACGCAGGTAATTCCAAAGTGCATTATTAATAGACTTCCCCAATATCTGTCCACATGATCTCTCAAACGGTCAATTCGAAGCGAGCTTTTTCTACTGTATACAAACTGACGATAAAGCATGAATAATGGACACTTTGTCCCACTCTCCTTGAACATCGAGCTCTACTGCGTTCAATTTCTCAAAAACTAAAAAATTTATTGCAAAAAACACCGATTCCGTTGAAAACGATACATTACATTAAACATTCATATACGTAAAGAGAAAGAAAGAGAGAGGAAACGAGCCGCGAGCGCCTCTTGCAGTAGTAACAGACCGATCGAATCGGACGGAGCGAGAGAGGAAGAGGGAGAGAGAGCGAAACCAGAAATAACCAGTTTCATCCCTCGACTGTCCTATATACGTACTCTGATACAACCCTTCGCTTACCCTGCTGCACCCGTAATGAAAACTGCATCAAAATAACGCCTTAAAGCTAACCCAAAAAAGGAATTAACAATCCATGGAACGATATATCGTACACAGATTACAGCAGTAGCAACGCGGAAAGACGCGCGTCTGTTTATATACACAAGAGCCGAGAAACAGCTGCGGGGGTGCTTGCACCTGTGCCTACCCTTACCCCGAGCCGATAATGATTTTCCCCAGCTCAGCGACGCTGGCGTCCATTAATCCGGCAAAACCCGATATCTCACAAAGCCCGCGTCTTTATGCAAGCTCTCGCGTCGCGGGGGCAAAAAAGCTCAGAGCGGGAGCTTGCAGCGAAAGATGGCGCCCGGCGGTGGCTGCAGTGTGTGTGTGTGTATGCATGCACTTACCTCGGCCTAATGCTGCAGGGGAGAAAGAGTCTCTGCTGCACTGACAGCCAGAGGCGGCGGGGACGTCGTCGGGGGCCGAGCGAGTGTCTCTTTCGATCGAGTCGCTCAGCTCGCGCGCCGTTCCGTACTGACTCTCAAACAGCGCGCCTTCTATATACTGGGACGCCGCACCGCCGCTGCCGCCCTCTCTCTCTTTCTCGTTTGCTCTCGCTTCGTCGCTGTCTGGTGCATCGAGCGAACGCTGCCTATGCCTGCGGAGAGAGAGATAAGCGCGGGCTGGAGAGACAAGGGAAGCCGTCGCTCTCTGTAATGTTGCCTACCTATTTATTTGCCTTTAAACAGAGAATTTGCGTCAATTACGGCTTTGGCCTATTGGGCTTTTAATGGCTGCTGCTTCGAAAGGGGTTTGCGAAGTTTCTTTACTTGGAATGGGAGGCTGTTTCGACTGCGAATCGGAATAAGCGCTTGTCTTTTTGTTTTATGAAATATTACTTTGGTTGCAGGTTTATTTTTACGATAATAGTGTAGAACGCATACAGCATCATAGAATTATGGATTTTTTCATAATATATTCTAGGATGGAGTAATTCTAGTACAATAAAGACCTAAATTATGTTGGGACTAAACCTTTTCACGTTATTTCTCAATATATACATATAGCACAGGTATTATAGTCAGTTACAATTTAACTTATACAAATGCCAGTATTTATTACGTCAATATAAATTAATAAAAAATTATTCCTATTTATTACGTCAATATAAATTAATAAAAAATTATTCCGTAATATTATAATAAAATTATTCCTTAATTATTAAACTCATCGTACATATATATACTTATGAATAATTTTTCCAGCCTTTCAGACATCGCAATTTTTACAAACTTAAATGTCCCAGTAGATATAGTGTCACACACGACAGGTATCTTGTACAATTAGGATCTCAGCTGATGTAAGGGCTTTCTTTCCAAGAGGCAAGTGTCAAGAGATAAGTACCTTACTCTCATCCCTAACATTCCGGGTTTTTGCTCCAAGTTACCGATCCCCATACGATCTTCAATGATGCTTCCCGGAGCAAATTCCAAGCTTAATTAAACCATAGGACCGCGGGTCTTAACTTTTATAACCCTTGGCTAGCAG
>JAPYZA010000766.1:0-36685 GCA_030522685.1 Eupelmus azureus | reverse complement strand
AATATTAAATAATTATAAATGTACAAACATATTTCGACTTGAATGAGAATAATAAATGGTACAATTGTTGAACACTTAAGACGCACGTGTAAAAGTAGAGTGAGAGAGAGAGAGAGAGAGAGAGCGTACATTCAGAGCTTATAGAGTTGAATGGAAATATCGTAAATAGTAATTTTGCGAAACGCATAGTCGCGCCTTTAGCAGCGTGGGAGTTACGTTCTCGAAACAATCGTTGTAGAAACGGAACTGGCGCTTTATCCAGAATCTATCGCACCTACGCTTTGACAGACACATTTCTCCCGATACGCTTTTTTCAAAAGCCCATTGTTTATAGTACCTATACATGCGCTAGCGGAAGACATTAATTATTTTTACCATCTTATTAGTTAAAAATAAATGATGAAAATCTTCAATACCAGAAAACTCTTCGATTTAAACAGATTTAAACGATTTAAGTTTTTTATAACTTGAACGCAGTGCGATTTAATCTTTACCTCAACCAGTTAAGACCGTAGACTGTAGATTTAAATTCCATCGTCGAAAAAAAGCTGATAAAAGCCAGGATACTGAAGAGTATATTTGAAAGAAAAAATGTAAATAAATGCTAGAGCTAGGAGTAGAAATACTTTCTTTCACATGAGCAACGAGCAGCCAGGGAGAAGGAAGGACTTTGTTAAAAGGGGGTATAAGTATGTGCATGGAGGCACGAGGCGAGGAATTGAAAGTTTATTCGGTCCTAACGAGCCCCGCCTGTGTTTGTACTCTACCTAGAGTGTACGAGTGGGTGCTTATTAAGTAATCGTCTCACGACAGCCACAGCAGCGCGAGAAATGTCTTTCTAGGAAATGCAAAACACGCGTACGTGAGCTGCCAGGCGGCGGTTCCGGAATATCATGTAAAAGCCGTTGTTGCGCTCGTTTCTCCGCATGACGATGTCGGAAAAATGCTAATTAAACAGGGGAGTAAAAAAAATCACGGCTTTTACTTTCGGAAAGAATAGAATGCTGAGCAAGTTGATGAACCTTTCTTTCCTTTCATGTGCCAATGTCAACATTCTTGAACCTGAGATTAGTGTTTCTATAGATGCTATAGAAAAATTCAATTGTTTAAAATTAATTTCGATAATATATCTTTTGAGAGAAGTAGACAAGCTGACGGCTGAAAGTACTAGGAAATTAGGCTGTCTCTGCTTGCTGATGTGCAATTATAAGAACAAACATTTTAATTTTCTTATCTAGCATTCTTATTATTTGAAACTCTGGTGTCTAGAGTGAAAAACGTGGGAAAAACTAAGCGCTCCAAACGAATCCTATAGTATAGAGGTGGCAGATGTCAAAAAATTTAGGAAAGCAAATGAAAAAGCAGGACGATGCGCGGTGCTTGAATGATCGATCGTCGAGGTCGCGAGGGCAAAAAGTTGAGGCATTTTCACGTCGCGCGTGCGGATGTCGCGCTAAAAAAGAGGTATAGGCAAGCATCACGGATATCTAATGCAATCTCCGACAGATAGAGCTCCATTCTTTCGCAACTCGCCGCTGCTGTATAGTGCGTGTGTGTCTGGCACTCGTTGCCACTCGCTTGCGCAGTCCCTTTTGCTCTCTTTTGCTCTCCCCTTAGCGCCCAGCGCTCACGCATAGGCACACGCATACAGATATATATTTTCTTCTCAGCCGCAAGCGCGCGATTCGCGTGTCCCCGCGCGACGCGTCTTTTCAACTTTCCTCTATATGTACATTTACGCGCGATCAATCTTTATACGCCGGCGTAGCGCGTCTTTGGACCACGATGCGATTCCCTTACCAAACATTCGCTACGACACTATAGCTTTTGCAGGTATACTTGCGCATATAGCTACTGAACTTTAGAAGTGAAACTTGAGATTATTTTATTTTTACGTTGCTTATATAAAATATCTCGGATTTCCCAGCGTATCAGTTCAAGCCCACATTTCATCCTTTCGACATATCCGACTGTTTAATGGTTAAATCTGCACCCTCGTCTAAATGTCTATATACATATAGCTTTATTGAAAGCTCGGAAAGTAGTTTAGCACTCTTCCTTTTATTCTTCATTTTATTGAATAAAGGAAATAAAAAAATATTAATGTCATATTAGCTGTCGCTATACTAAGTTCGTTTTTTATGCGATAATATTCATGAAACAACTATTTGCATTGCAAGTTATATAATCAAACAAGATCGAAAAAAACTTGAGATGTGATTGTCAAAAAATGAACTTATTAACTCCGTTGTGATATTTTTATTAAATGAAAACTTTGAATAACTATATACCCAAATATTATAACAAAACTATTGGACCCTCAAACCCCTTAAAAAATGGTGTAGTTGTGTTTAAAAAAAATAAACTCGTAATTTGATTGCAGATTCAAAATATTACAGATATAGTATGTCACATATCATAATCGGATTTGATCGAAGGTAAAAAAACTTATAAATCTATAGCCTTAATATTGATGAAAGGTATCATGCTGACGAACGCGCGCGGATGCAAACTGAAAAGAAGCCTCCAGAGAAAATATCTCAAGCGCAGCACGCATTCGGCCAGCTAGATGCAATTTCACTGTATAGGTAAGCCGGCGCGCTACTTGCTTCCTCTCTGTGCTTCATCCCATTGACTCTGCGCGCGAGCGGAGATTGTGAGAGGCTGCACTCGCGAGTCGCGGTTGTGCGCGCGCCTGCGCCTAGAAGGATACGTATGAAGATGTGTGCGTGTGTGCAGCATAGTCGCCGCGTGTCGCGCCGCCGAGAGTAAGTAGCTACCGGTTTGCTCCCTTCCTTTTTCTTATTGCACGCTAGCTTGACGCGCGTTGCGCTTATGGTGTGGTAGCTTTTCTTTCATCGCAAAACAACAAAAGACCGACTGACACCAGTTTCAATATTTTTTTTGTGCTCTTTCAGCTCAAGTATTTACAAAAATTAATACTCCTATATGCATGCCTGACTGTAGGAATAAACCATCTTTCAAATTTTTTTTATATTTTGCTCAGTTGATTTTTTGAACCTATATAATAAATCGGTCGGGGTTATGAAAAAATTCAACTCTTGTAAACAACAAAAATTTCATTTCCGAAAGCACGGAATAGTTGTTACAACTTCTACTCGAGGCTAAAAGTTATATAGAAATACACTTAAACGATCAAATTTACTCATTTTGTGTACAGTTTGTAAAATCTTTTCAAATTTCTTTTTTGAGCTTTTCTCTAAATTAACTCTAAATTTACTGAAAATTATATAAAAAAATTCTTAATACTCTAAAAAAAGTGTGAAACAAATGTAGAAAATGTTGAGAAAATTGTTTAAAAAACTCCCCTCAACCTAATTACGACTATAACCATAATTGCCATTAAAACCTGCCAAGATTTTCGCTAAGCACGCACGAAATTAAAGCAGACACGCCCTTAAAAAAAAATGTTCTATTCGCCGATTTATCCTGCAGCTTCGCTCTTGTGCACGTTCTCCAATCGCTCAATTGGCCTTTACAGAAACGCGACTTGTTAGAGTCCAGCTGCTGATAAAAAAAAAGTAGTAGTACGAAGAAGACGAAGAAGTAATAGAAAAAGAAAAAAAATCAGTCGAGAGATTAGAAGCGTCGGAGCGTTGCACCGCCTTGCGCGCAGTATACACGCACGGTACCGTTAGCCAACGGGTACCACGTATCCACGCTCTGGTCGTACACGCGTATATACTTGCATGCGCGCACGGCTCCTCACCTGGCTCGCCTGCTCACTATATCCAGGTATTATGTATCTACATAGGAGAAAAAAAGGAAGGGCTCTCTCTCGAATCCATTAAAGCGCGTAGGCGCTCGCGCTTTGTCGTAAAAAACGGAGCTTTATTTATTTTTCGAAATTTCAATTTTCGTGCCGGAGGATTATCTCACGATTGTAATGCTAAGCATGAGCATTTCTTTCTGGGAGCGAGCGAGAGACGGCTGGCTGCGAGAGACGCGATAAGCTGCTCCCAGGGATCCGATATTTCAAGATGCGATCGTGATAACTATATTGGTGTGTATTGCAGGGGAAGCGCGCGCTGCCTTCCATTTTAAACGTCATTTCGTTCGACAGTGTAGACTACACTTATGGAATATGAGGGCGAGCCTTTTTTCCTTCAAAATTAATTTTTATCAAGGATTCCACACTCATCATGAGAATACAAAATTCTTAACTATATTTCGTTCGCGACTTGAAATCGGCACCATTAGCTACTTTACTTTATTTAATATAAAAAACCGCTGCCAATTTATCGGCACGTAGCTTCCTCAATATAAAACATCATTTTTCATTGATCAATTCTACAAACCTAGAATTTTTTACCCGAATCTAGAATATAAGAACACATAAAACCTTTTTTTTTATTAAAATTGGAGTTGTGATTCTTGGTATAAGAAAGTACACGCACATACACACAGTCTTTCTAATAACATTTGATTCGAACTCTTGAAACCCCTCCTCATATTTATACAAAGTTTGAACAAAATATAAAATTTTATTATAAACAAGCTTCCTCTTTGATGAAGTAAAAGTCCTCTTGTTACGCGGTATACTTTTAATAAATAAGCCTTTACTGTTTACACTTGCAATGTGAATAGAATGATGAATTGACGTAAGACTAATTAGGGAACGTAGTTGATAAACACTTGAAGCATTGAAAAGCTTGACGTAAAGTAACGTCGTCGAAGAACGTACGACAATCCTCAACGCTTTGTTAAATTCAAGGGCCCATTTTGTATTTAAATTTCCCGCAGGCTTATGTGTACAACCGAAAATAAATTTAACGCTTAATCGACATTATTAATGAAAATCGCGTGTGCGTTGAGCGAGAGAAAATAGCCACGGGTTAAATAATACATTGAAAGGAACTGTTGAACTTCCGAAAAGAGAGTAATTTGAAAGCGAAGCCCGTCTATATGTACACATCGTTTACACGCCTAAGAAAACATAAAGCTTTCTGTACTATACGGCACACAATAATTAGTTCAAAGTATTATCCCAAGTAAAAAATACCGATGGTATAGCTTTTTCCAATGTTATCGCTGCAGCCTAGAAAGCTGATTCAACAGCGCGTGGCCTCCCCCTTATCCATATCTGCCAGAAAAGTAATTCTCGCAGCGCTCGGTTCATAAGCTTAGGCGCCTGCACGCTACACACATAGACAGCTACAGAGAGATTTACATAAACTCGGCTCGAGAAAGAGAGAGAAAGAAGGGCTGGGTATGAGGGAGAAAGATAAAGCGATTGCTCGCATGCAATATAGGTATATATAGAAGGAAATCTGGCGAGCCGGCGACCTTCACCCGGCGCGGCCCGAATTGCACGCCCGGAATTTCGCCCCGTAGTGTAGATCCTCGTAAAGCGATAAAAGCCAGCTGATCTACGATCGTCGCATCGGAAATTATAGCACGAGGGAAGGCGCGCTGCTCGGCTGGTAGGTAGGGGCTGCCTGGCTCGTCCTCGGGGCTGCGCGCAGGCGTATATGGCCAGCCGTATAGGTGCTTGCCGTGGCGGGCCGCACTTTTCATCAGTCTCAAGCCGCAAGCCGGTCAGTAGGATTTTCGCGCCCAACCTGCGAGCTTCCTGGCCTGGCCCGTCGCGCGCGCTTCTCCCATAACACAGCCGATTTTATTCTTCTTCGAGGCTTCTTTGGCAAATACCTTATTTTTCTCTGACAATGTTGGCTTTTTCCTGACTCGTCTGCTTCGTTCGACTTCGCCAGCCGCCGGAAATAAGAGTGTCCATTACATTTTCGGACCAGGAGAATGCAGCTCTTGTCAAGCTTCATGGCGAGACATCTGAAACGCGCTCCTTCCCTCAAGAAAGGTACTCCCGCCAGATTTTCTTTCTCTCGCTGCACAAAATAAGCCAAATCACCAACACTCTATACATAAAATACAAAATTAAAAATTGCCTTTAACTCGTTCTTTATTTTTTATTATTCTTTTTTACCCTTTTATTGCATTCTTTACTGCGTTAAAAATATATTGAAAGATTGATATGGATCTTTATGATTTTAAGTGGATGCAGGCTAAAGTGGTCAGGCATGCATTTTCCATAGAAATGCAATATACATATGAGGATACAACCGTTATTCTTGATGATATTTTATTTATCTATGCAAAGTGCATGTTTTCAACTTGAATTCGATTCGCTAAAACTGATTAATTTACTTTTAACTCGTTTTCATATTCTTCTTTTTGTATTCCATCGCACCCTTTATACAATTTTATATACTTATATTTTTATCCCAAACTAATGCTATTATTCGTTCAAATTTTATCAGGTAAACAATGTATCGTTATAATCTATTGCATAAAACATTGTAAAAATTGCAACTAATCGAGTAAAGTATAATGTTTACAGTATATTTGCAACGAAAAATGTTGCAATACTATACTTTTACACTCTCTACTGACAATTGTTTACACATCTGAGCAACAGTTACTAATCGTGATATAGTGCAATTTCTTTCTTTATATCTTTTTAGCGTATACCTATAAGTATGCAAGAGAACACTCTTAGCTTTATACTTGTATGTCACGCTTTACTTTCTTTAAGACTTCCTGCTATAAAAATTTTTAAAAAAACATCTTGCTTTCTACGAATTAAACTTGTAATTTTATAATGCTTCACTTAATAAAAAAGACATTAGGTATTTAACATGCCATTTAAATTACATCTATACTAGTTAACCCCCAGGTCTGTAGGCAATAAAAAAAAAATAAATAAAAAAAATAAGTGAAATAAAAAAGTAACTGGCTTGTAATAACTTCGACCAGCCGAGCAAAAAAACTATCATCCTCGTATTACGGCACGCGAAACTCTCCATTTGTCGTAACGAGAGGTCATTTTTCCGAGATAATATTCATCTCTTGTTCCCTGGTGTCTGCACTGTTTTTGCATATATACGTTTGGTCGATATGCATAGACGATCTGCGTTCGTTCTTGGAGCAGTGTTTGGTTTTGCCGTCACTGCACGCGATCTGTGCATTCGCGGCAGCCAGTAGCTACTCCTGTTCAGCTGCTCAGTAGTAATCACCGGGGTACGCGGAAACGTGCACTTTTTTTCTCTGCTCACTAGCAGTGATTTTTATTCTATGTTATTTTTCATGTCTTTTGTGCGGCTTTATTTAATGTGCGATTGTGAGTATCTTGATAAATATAGTAGGGGGATACGGGAAAAATGGATCGTTGGCTAGAGATGTACGTGACGCGTCTTTTCTGTAAGTCAAGTGTATTAAAAAGTAATTGTTGTGCAACCATATTATTTTGCTACTTTTCCTTAAAGTTTATCATTAAAAATGCAGTATAGCCGCGGATATTAGTGAAATCAAGTACAGCGAAAATTATATACAGATTGTACTTGCGCTTATTATCGATTTTGTAAATTAAACTAAAGAAAATGATAAATTGAGGCTCTGAAGACCTAATGGAATGATAATTCCGGTGAGTCGGTAAAAGGAAAACGACATAATTCTGTAAAGTCGTACATATTAATATATTGATTTTCACCAGAGTTATAATATCGATGCGCGCAGGAGCACAGCTTAAATTTATCGTGCTCTTTTATCGCTATAGCTACGGCTCTGTGTCAGAACATCGCAATAAAATATAAAACACTAAGCATCCTCACCTTGTTCTCGGTAGGATCACGCGATTTCAAAAATTAGAACTCGCACTTTCGCGCCGAAATCGCAAGATCTCGAGGCTTTTACAATCGCACAAGTACCCTGTAATTCATGACAAAAACTTAAATCTGTTTTTTTTTTTCATGTTTTTGTAGTTAAATAAATAACGATGTTATGCGAGATAAAGAGTAGAATTAAAGTAGGTGCGACGCACCGGTATGTAATTAATCATAGTATCACACATAAATGATCATTTCTACAACTGCTCTTAAATCAGATGTGATCCAAGTAGAATCTGTAGCCTCAGATGACAATATACTCTGCGCTTTGGCAATAATGCGCTCGCTAATTAAATTTGATAGAGAGGCGGCAAGTGAAATTTAAAGTAATGAAAACGCGCAGCTTCGATTTTCCGTTCGATAATTCAGAGAACACGGCCTCGCTGAGCGCGCGATGAAACAGACTAGGCGCGTCCTCGAGTCCTCGTGAAATCGATCCTTCAGCTCAAGAAATTCCAAAAGCTCGAGGAGCCGAGCAAAAAATTAATCGCAACTTCGTTAACGTCGCCGCGTATTATATAGCTCTGCTCGGGCGCGAGCGCTCAGGGTGCATCATTAGCGCTTCCGGGTGCAGTCGCGTGCGCTCAGCCGATATGATATATATAAGATGCAGGCTTGCGACGTTGATGCTACTTAATAACGGCCCGTCGTCGCCCCGACCGCCGTCTTTTATTGCAACGTCAAGCGGATTGCGCTAGGCTTCCATAGGCTAACGATGCTAGACTCATCTAAACAGGATTGCAAGATCCTCGCTGCATGTATGCATGCGCGCGAGCTGCCTTTTTCCATTAACTCGACACTTTTCTCCTGAATATAGTTTCTCTGCGCGGAGAAAAACGGATTATCTCTGACCCTAATGACCGAAACTATGATTTTCTTTTTTTAATTTTCTTTATACGTACATTTATTACGAATGATTTATGATATTTTTAATTGCTAGTTTTTCTTATTTTTCGTTACTTATATCCTAGTTCGTTCTTTGCAATTGTTTTTATTGAGAAATAAAATGAGCGTAAGGGCTCGTAACCATATAACGAGAATAATAATAAAAAATCTTTAGCAATACTAATGAGAAAGGCGAACACAAGAAATGAGTATAAGCCAGTGACTAAACGCCCCTTTAATTACGCTAATAGGGAATTATAGATCGTTCGTAGCATTAATTAAACAGAAAAAAACCTGATAATAATGTAAAATTTGTCTTGTGCGTTGCAGGGAAACGAGATAGCGGACTGAACAACAACAGTCCCGTGGGCTACCTGGCCTCGCCAGCCGCAGCCGCCGCGATCAAGTCCCTCGCGGCCGAGCTACCGGGCGCCGGCACCAGCAGCAGCAGTACCAGCCTCCAGAACGCCGGCAAGATGACGCCCGACGATCCAGCCGCATCTGCCAACGCCGACGACGAGTTTACCCTAGCCGTTACCCACAAGTCACTGGTACGTCTACAGAGAATGTTTTTTTCAATATTCAAGCCTGCGTGCGTATATGTATATAGTCTAATGAACGCACTTTCTACGAGTCATTGACAGATCTAACGATAAATAGATTAACATAGCTACACTTGATTGTAAGCTAGATTGCAGCTTTTTATTGAAGAAATATTTGAGTGTCCAGAAATGTATGATTAGCATAAACCTTAATAAATTAGCGACTCTCAGGATTCGTATATCCGCGCCGGGGAAGCTAGCATGGGCACAGCACTTTACTCTTATCCTCGGTCTTATCTACGTAAATCGAGTTTAAATTGATGTGTAGTCCAAGTAGGACATGATTTTTTTAATCGATTTCGAGCGTGCGGCTAAAAATAGCCAGTCTAATTAACGCTCTCGAATAATAGATGAGGTCCTGGGACTATTTTTAGACCCCGACAACTCGAAAAAATATCACGCGTGCTAATTGTATTTTCGTCCTTTCGTCTAATAGAATTTATTTACCTGCGTATTTTCAATAGCTATTAAAAAATAACATTTTCTTCTGCTTCATAGGCGAGGCTAAAAGAAATTATCGATTAACAATACTTTTTTTCAGTAAAAGGATAGCTTCTATTAATAATGCAGCTACGTAGAATACGTGGAAGGTTGGATATATGTATTCTTGATTAGAAAAATCAACACTCGCGGTTTGAAAAATCTTGTAAATTATAGGTATAAATAGTACTTTTCATATTTGAAGCGAGTAAATAATGAAAATCGAGCGTCTTCGAATTATTCACCCTAAACATCTCGAGTCACTGTAAGAAAGCTCACCATTAAAGCGAGAGCGTGTTCAGCCCTCCGCGTTAAACTTTCCAACTACGTAATCTACTAAGCTCTTGGAAGCATCCTTCAAGCCGGCAATAAAGAAAAAAAATGTAGGCATTTCCTTTTCGCCTGATGCGTGATATGTCCGTGATAGTGTGCTTATATATTATAGAAATCGATCGGGTCCGTTTTGCAAGGTTGTTGACGTCGCGAGCGCGGCGGGCCGGCTGACGTCACGCGCAGGAGCTGAAATAAAGGCTGATTTTGGATTCCGAGGACCCGAGAGCGCGCCTGCAGCCGGATAGCTATGTAATCACGCGACGTTGCGTGAGCGCGCGTCCTACATCTTTCGAGCGCGAATATGTATATTCCGACACCGGCCGCACGCTATTGTGTGTATCGAGCGCCGGACTTGGATATTCTCGCACTTTTTTCGCCGACTCTAAATGTCTTTATTGCCGCGATTATTTTCCTGCCCAGCCGAATAATCACTGCTCGCGAATATAAAGCCGCTATAGGTTGTATTCTCTGCTTTTAGGCTGTCAATTAAATTCATTGATGCTCTGTGAATATTATTCTTGCTTTAAATTTTGATGCTACCTTCTAGCCCGGATACTATATAATTCATACTGCTTAATTCGTTTTGTGTTTTTCTTTTTTTTGGCAGTCCTTGAGCAAAGCTCGATTTTCCGCACGCGCGCAAACAAAAAAACGTATGGTAAATCTCGCTTTGTGCACGTCGTATAAAAAAGTACGGTTCGATACATAAGCGAGGAAGTGATTTGAACCTCGCGTGACAAACGTCCCCGCGAGGGCTAGAATCACTTTCTTGTACTCGTATTGAAATTTACTATTTTTCACGTTTTAATAAAATGTTTGGAAGTTATTGTTATTTTTTCTTGTCACCCTTTTATGCTCTTCAAAAATCTTCTTAAAATACTTAGTGCGAGAAAAGATTTATTTACAAACAGCCGTGATGCAAGGACGTAGTACTTATATACACTGTGTACGTTACACTGTATCATTTTTGTCGCTTTTGACACCAGGTAGATAACGACGTTACAACACCTGTCTGACACTTTTCGGGAAAGCACGTGTTCACTACAAAAATAATGAAAGCATGCCGCATTATTATACTTTCTAAAATTTTATACTCCGTGTTAATATAATTTCATGACTTTCATTTTTTACACTTTAACTCGGATGTCAAACATTCTATCTATTAAACTATTATTTAATTTATTAAGGACATTTAAGAGGAGTAATAATGCTCAATATCCTAAAGCTATTAAAAACTACGATTTTCAAATAGAAACATTCTATAGTAAATACTAGTAAAATAGTAAGGATATACAAATAACATCGAAGTTTTCTTTGAAATTGCTGCATATCTGTAAGAATAATGTCGCTTACGATAACAATTTTTTTCGCTATTTCCTTTCTAATATTGTCATCTGTGTTTTGTTTTTTTTTTTTTATAAGTGATTGCCTGTATGTTTGCCATGTTAAAAGTTCAAATTTTGAAGTTTTGTATTTGAAATTGTTTGATCGCTGCGAGTATGAATTTGATTTCTGATTTTTTCAAGAAATTCTAAGAAAATCGACTTTCTGGTGAATGCCCTTAATTTCTTTGATAGCTCGCAACATGACTGTATGATAAAATATTGAGTATATTGTTCCTTGCAATCATTGACGAAGCTAAAATCGAAAAGAAACCTATATTCTTAGAAAATATCGATGCAATCGATATAGTTGCCCCAGATTATGTAGAACGCGTATGAAAAAGAATGAAAAAATAGTTTTATAAAGTTAAGAAGAAAATGATCATGTATAGGGTTAAGTGTATTCATTATTATTATTATAAATCCGTCGAATGACGTAGTCGGAAGTTTAAAATTACTGCGGCTCAACTCCCTTTTTCCAGTGTCTTATCAAAGAATTGCGACTAATAATAGAAAAATAAAATGAAAAAATAAAAAATAATTTTTCAGCGCGACACGGAGGCCCTGCGGGGCGCGCTCTACCTCGGCCTGAGCGTCACGATAGCTTGGATCGTCGGAGTAGCCGGTCTGTCGCTGGCTTGGCTGATGCTGGTCCTAGCGTTCGCCGGCACCGTTACACGAGCTCGCTTTTCCCGCCTCCTGCAGACGGCCCTGCAGCAGGAGCTGTCCAGGCTACGACGACGTCGCGCGCTCTACAAAGACGAGACGGCCGAGTGGCTCAGCCTGCTTATCAACAAGTGGTGGGTATACCTATTTTTTTGTATTCATGTCGCATCTTTACAAATTTTCGTGTTTCACAGCTTGGTAAAAGTGCAAATTTTCACTTACAGCTGTTATTTGTCTTTCTACCGAATTTGCCTTTTTTCGACTTTTGTTTATTATGTGGCTGTGAGTTCGGCTAGATGCGGAATAGCTATATACTTACATACGTATATATATGAGAAAGTAAATCGAGTTTAGAAAACCAGTTTCTTCTGATGTTTTATATCTAAGGATCAGGTGTAAATGACCCACGTGAGAAAAAAATTCATATACGTTACAGTTTTAGAAGTTTTGTAAATGCAAAAAAGAGCCCCATTAATGAATAAAATATCAACCTCTTGCAAAAAGCGAAAAAGAGTATATTATTACTTAACGTCTAATTTTCTCGAGCTAAATAATTATGAAATACTGGTTTTGCGTTTCAAGAATGTGTAAACTTGATACAGCTTAAGAAATTATCGAATAGCAAGTAAATTAATTCAGGAGTAAATTTAATTTAATCTTAAAAAATTCAATTGGTAAGATTCGCAGAAAGAAAAAAGTAAATACATTATGCAAAACGTAATGAATATTTTTCTATTCTCTGAAATTGATGTAATTTTTATTTGATTCAGGTGGAGATTTAGCGCAGCCAGTATATTTTCTCAGGCGAAAGAGCGGTTAGAACCTTTGCTAAACGACGCAAAACCAGCCATACTCGGTAAGTTTAATGCGATCAATAATTTTGTACCTGGCCCTAAATAAATTTTTGATCTATAAAATGATTCTTTGAGCTTGTAAGACAAGTAAATAAATAGATTAATGTTTCTATGATATAAAAAATGTGAGAAAGTAAGATAATAATTGCAAATAAAAATGTCAAAAGTAGTCCGTTGTCAGAAAGGTAGTAAAAACTTAAACGGTGTCGCGCTCGTAAAAGAACAAGATGATAATTGGTTAACTTAAAAAAAAAAACGGAAAGCTAAGATCTTTGTTCACTGCAGGCTCGCTGGAGCTAAGGGAGCTGACGCTGGGGGAGCAGACGCCCTGTGTGACGCGAATACGGACACTCGACTACACCGGCGACGATGACTCCTCGGGTCTGACCGGCCGCTCGACGCGTCTCTGCATCGAGGCTGACCTCAACCTCGACTGCGAGCAGTTTCGCATGCTCATTGCCACCAGGCTCTTCGGCAAAGGGTGAGAATTCTTGCAAATTTCTATCCTATAGGAGGCTGCGTAGTTTTGCTTGAATTTTATAAGCTCTTTCGTTCCCAGAATTGACAAATTAATCGCTTCGTTTGCTATCTTATCTTTTTACGATTTCCCGTTTTTATAGCAGTTATTCGAGTTTTTCTTTCTTTGATTTATAATTCAGTGATTCCGGAAGACTATTTTTTAATAAAAATTATATATTTATTAGAGACAATTTAATAATTATCCAGCATACATTTCACTGCATACAGACGCGTGCCATGAATTAATTCCTAATATTCTGAAAAGGCATAAGAATAAAACAATCGGTATACTTATATTATTCAGAATGGGAATGGACATGGACCTGGCGGTGGAGAAGCTGTCGATCTCGGGTACGATTCTGGCGTCCTTGACGTTGGACGCCTCGGCACCGTTTCCACACTTGAGCCACCTCAGTGTGAGCTTCGTCGAGAAGCCAGACGTCTGGTTCAGTGTGCGCCTGCTGCGCTCGGTGCAGATGATGGAGGTGCCGCTGCTCAAGACCTGGATACACGCGGTCGTGTCGGACGCGCTCGCCAGCTGGCTCGTCGATCCGGGCCACCTCGAGCTCGATCTGCGCGCTCAGGAGCGACCGGGGCCAGGTTTCGACGCGCTCGGCGCGAATCTCGCGCTGCCTCAGGCTGTGCTCACCGTTTCGCTGGTTCAAGTCGGCGCGTCAGGTAATTAAATTTGAAAAACGAAAAATTTTTTTAAATAAACATAATGCATGTGTTACTGTGCAGCGAGCAGCGACGAAGCGCGATGGCTGGTGGTGACGGTAGGCGATCAGAGGCGCGTCACCGCGCAGCTCAGCCCCAGCTGGAGCGAGGATGTCTCCTTCCTCGTGGGCGCTCTCGACAACGAGCGTGTCATAATCAAGCTTAAGGCGAAGCGGCTCGTCAGCACCATTACCCTCGCTCAGTTTGAGCTCGCCCTCGGCGTATACAATTGGGAGAATTCCCATGTGTAAGTCTATGATGCATTATCATTTTTTTTCTTTTTTTTTCATTTCTTTGTTTACTCTTGACTAGAATATTCAATTACAATCAATTTTACAAAATTTTATATGTGTACGTATACATTTGACAAATTTTATGCGAGAACATAATTAATAAAGCATGCGGTAAATTTTAACAGTGTGGAGACAGTGCTGCAGCAGAAGAAACCATCTCGCAGCAGCGCAAACATTCCAAACATAAGCGCGAGATTGGAATACTCGGCGCTGCCTACTCTTGAGCCTGACGCACCGCAGCCAAGCATTCCCGACTCGATGGACTCGCATACTGCCGGTAATTTATTTTTCATTCCTCTTTCAGCTTACTTTCACAATTGTGCATATATTTTAATTTGCCAAAAATTATTGATTTTTTCTATTTAAAAGAATGTTACATAAGAACAACTTAAAATAGTTTAAAGATCGAAATTTTTTAAAATCCTGAATTCTATTCAACAGGTGTTCTTGTGGTGTACATTCACTCTGCTGAAAATCTCAACAGTGACACAACACAATGCAATCCGTATTGTCTCCTCTTTAATAATCGCAAAAAGGTTAATATTTTATAAAAGTATTTCATGTTACATTTTTAAAAGAAAGTTTCTCAAATTTTTTGTTACTCTTTGATCATTTTAGGTAAAAACTACTCATTACATTCGTGGTACGAATTCACCTCATTGGGAGTCGCGTGCAGAATTCCTTGTTCAAGATTATACACAAGTTTCCTTGAGCTTCGTCATTTACTCTTGGAATATTTCGAAAATGGCAGACACAGATATGCTAGGCCTTGCAATGCTATCTCTATCTCCGGTTTGTATTTTAACTAATCAATTTTCTTTATCTACTTTGATTTTTCATAACATATATTCATTTTTAACACTTCATGCGTTCATTCTGCAATAAGTAATTTAATCACAAATCTTATATCATGAAAATTGATTAAATTTGACGAACATTTCAAGACTGATATTTGATGTTAATATATTAAACTGTTTTTCAATTTAAAACAAGCGACTGTATGTTGCAAGTAATTTATTATGAGTCTTAAACTAAATATAAAATAATTAATTTATTACGTGATTATCGGAAGAATTGCATATTAGCTATTAATGATTTCCTTTTAAAGTTAAAAAAAATGATTTTAATTATTATTATTTTATTTTTGTTTATTTTTATTTTTTAGGGAATGAAATGGATCGTTCGGAAAGAACTAACGTTGAGTGGATCAAATGGTTTATCGACTATGACAGTATCAATTCTATTTCATCCTATTCGTTGTGTTCAACAAGTATCAACAAGTAGAAGAAATAGCGTGAATCAAATTACAGTCGAAGACGAACCGAAAACTAAGAGAAACAGTCTTCCCTGGATGCAACAAGCGGTGAGTAATTAACACCTTATTTTACTCAATAAAATATATTTCAAATTTTAAAATAAAATAAAAAACTGTTAATCGCAGAAGTTGTTGCTCACGCATCGGGACACTGATGCAGCCGCATCAGACGTCTCAAGTTTACTGTCAACCGGCAGCGGATTAATGGAGGTAACGTTGCTGCGCGCCAAGGATCTTGTGGCCAAAGATCTTAATGGTTTTAGCGATCCATTTTGTGAACTCAAGCTGAACAACGAAACCAAGTATAAGAGCAGCGTGAAAAAGAAGACTTTAAATCCCTGTTGGGACGAGAGTTCTATTATGGGTCTGCCACGCACCGGCGAGACTCTGGACGTGGTCAGTAGTTGAACTTTTTATTAATTGATAAAAAAAAAAGAAATGAGTTGGAATATATTCTAAACTATAAGAAATTCTTGGCAGGTTTTATGGGATCATGATACTTTCGGTATGAAAGATTACCTTGGAAAAGTATCACTATCTTTGGAAGAAATACGAAGGCTATCAAATACTGATCAGTCGTATTGGTTTGCTCTGCGAGGTACAAAATCTGGATCGATAGAATTAAAAGTGAAGGTTCTATCAGAGGAATGCGAGGTAACCATGGCAAATGTATTCTTTTTTAATCATTTATAAAAGAAAATGCATTTTTTATTATAATTATCTCATTTCAGACTCAAAGTACTTACGCAACAAGTACTGTTAGTGAAGCCTCGACGAGACCTAGCGAGCCCCAAGAAATCCCAGTAGTCGCAAATGCGAATATTATTCGAAGACCATCTATGGAAAAATCACGAATGAGGTTACACCTGGAACCGGTCGTACCACCGCCTCCGCCACCAAGAACAGTAACATTGATCAAAGTTCCAACTGTTCCACAAAATCATTCAGCACAATCGTCGCCCTTAAATAATCTGCGAAATGTAAATACTGGTAAGTAAATATGATTTTAGCTCAATTCAAGGTCAATTTTACGATCAATTTATATAATATTAGTTTTATTTTTTGTTATAAAAAGGAAAATTACTTTCCAAAACCAAAGAAGTGGACGAAAGTAGTGAGACATCCAACAACCAATGGTCTCGCAAAAAAAATGGAGAACAAATTGAATGTGCGGACGAAACTGATGATTCAAAATCAAAAATGTCTTCAAGCCATCACAGTTTAACTCCCAGTCCTGATCAAAGTTTTGGAAAGAAAATGCCACAATACAATAGTTTTCGATTGATGAAACAAAAGGTATAGTAAATTATTTAATAATTACAAGGCACAGTTTTAAGCTTCACATTTATTAAAATAAATGAAATTGAAAAATTATTCAAAATTTGTTCGCCATTTTTTGCTTGTTGGACGGATAAAATTGAGTCGGTACAGCACAGGTTTTTATGAACTCTAGCGGCAAAGATGGGTAGACCAATGGGTCGTTTTGATCACGACTATGATGATATTGCGAGGGCCGCAATTATAATTATAAAAAGGGTGTTAAGCCCGTGTAAATTATTAAATAAATAAATAAATAAAATTTGTCATAGATGAAACGGGGGCTGAAACTTCGGAGATTCCGTTCAGAAGTAAACATTGAGGATGGAAAGTGCGATTCCAACAAAGGTGTTACATTGAGTCTTGAACCTCGAGGTGCAGGAGAGGCAGATGCCACTGAACTTTTGCAAGGTTCTGGACTGTCACATGCTGTGTCGCAGCCCGACATGCTAACCAGAATTCAACAACCTAGTCCTAAGTTAAGACTTCGACCAAATGGTACATATTTCCACCTCTAATCATTTTACACTGGTATTAATTTTAGTTTTCGCTTACAATTGTATACAAATTTTTTTTTACAGAACTGAAACTTATGAATGGAATGAGAGAAAAATACTCTGGTATTGAGGGAAAAGTTCTTCAAGCACAAGGCCTTCACGTGGCACATATTGCTCAGCTTTACTGCCGCGTTAAATTTCAAAAGTGAGTTTTTTCTTCTCTTGCAATTACCACACTGAAAAAAATACTTGAAAAGTATAACATATTAATTTATTATATTTACCAATTGCCTTGGGTATCCAGGACCTAACTGATCAATTGGTAAAGGTTACAGTGTATTTTGTTAAAAAATGTTTGTGTTTAAAACCAAGTTGCATTGTAATTGTTACGATATTTTTGTTATAAGTACTTTTTTTGTTAAAAAAACTTATTAATTATTTTACGAAGTTCGAATAATTATCAATACAACACTACCCTTGTAAATATAAGAAAAAACTTCGTAGGAGCAGCAAATTATATTTTAACCAAATGCTACTTTGTTAGATTCACCAAGCATTTTTTTTAGTGCAGCTTTAATTTTTTTTACTAAATTAATAATTATTGTTATAGTTGTACAAGCCCAGAAAAGATGACGTCGTTAACGGGTGGAAAAACAATAGCAAAGTCGCGACTATTACCTGCAATGCCAAATCCTCAGTTTTGTATTGATTTCCAGTTGGATTACGATTCAATTCCCCGACAGGCGATGCTTCTCTTTGAAATACGAAGTGCTAGCAAAGAATTATTAGCCAGCAGAAGGATATCTTTACACGAACTCTTAGGTACGTTTTTTCTGTGAATGTTTCAGTGCAATGATACAGAATAAATACTTACGTGAAATCTATCTTTATATTGATGTTTATAAATTGAGATAGTTTCATAGTTGCTGATGAAATATTTCAAGCATGTAACTTTAACAAAATTCAAGAACTTTTTATTTTTAAAGAGCACGTATAAATTTTTATTTTTTAATTTAATTGTAGGAACCTCATCTGCAACGAATGAAGTTCGAACGTGGCTCGCCTTGAACAATGGTGCTTCGCTTGAAATTCAAATCGCACATGGTCGAGAGATTAAAAGATCGACAAAGAAACTTTTCAGGTCATGGTCAGTTCATCGAATCGGGAAGATTTGATCCGAAAGATCGAAGCTATGGGAACTTAATATCTGACTTAGTTTTTTCCCAAAGCTCTAAATGTGACTTCATTCAAATTAGAGATATTGCAGTCAAGTATATCTTTAACTGCCAATTACAATCAAATTCTTCAAACTGCAACTCTCTAATTTATCTAACGAATTTTGTATATGTAAATAATGCATAAACAATGGCGATAACGTAATAATCATATTATTTAAAGATTTACCATCGGAAATATCATGACTGTAAAAATTTCTTTTTTAAAAAAGCGATAGTTGACCTTTGTCAGCTTGTAATATGATAAGCGACAGTACCTGAAAAATACTAAGAAATATTCAAAGATAATTAAGTTGATATATAATATATTTTTTGTAATACATGAACAATTTTCGCGTTTCTAAATACTTGAAAAGTAAGCTTAAAGTGAGCGTTTTTAGATTAGTGGCGCAAGAAATGCAAAACTAAGAAAAAAAGTTAAAGTTTTTAACGCCCGCTTATTTCTTTTCTGCCCATTTTCTAAATATAAGTATATTATATAAAAACTCTAAATGCTTCAAAATAATATATACTTAAGTTTTTTTACTCATGAAATATCGTTAATAATCATAAATAATTCACTAAAATATAAGAATAAATCTTACAAGACAGCGATTGTCGTGTCGAAAAATGATCGCTTAAGTCACATATTTCAAATAACAAGAAACTCGAAAATTAAAACATGAGTTACAAAAAATATTATGAGTATCAAGGGTTTGTGGGCGTTTTAGATCTTGCATGTTTGCAGTACCTGGTGTAAAAGAAAACCACTTTACCCTTGGTACACAATACACTATTAGGTCACATACATACATAGATTGAAATTTTAATTAAAGTCAAAGTTTAAGTTGTGAAAATAAAATAAATGTATTAACAAGAAATATTACAATTCTATTATATAATACATGACTATATAATGAATAGTTATACATTCCATGTAATTATTATTCTTAGAAATTGTGATGTATATTGTTTTGTAGAAAATAATCTAATCTAGTACCTTGAAATTAAAACAGGATAATGATTAATATTTTTATACATTTATATATTTAAAAAATATTACAATAATTTACTTATTGATAGCTTAATAAGCAATATATTTATTATTAAAAGTATTAGCTATGTATTAAAATTGCAATAATAATATTATGTAAAACATATATATATATACAGCTTGTATATTTTTTAATAGTTAAGTGCAATTTAAAAAAAAAATGTGTAAATATAAATCAAGTATATCAATAGTATAATTTTGATACTATTTAAGTGTACTATAAAATATAAGTATTCATATTTCATTAATAATCCAAACAAAGATTTTTAAAAGATCTTTAATATATCTACAAATAAATAAAAATTAAAAATAATTTAATAATTAATTTTTGTATAAAATTATAAAGCACTAAAAACTTTTTTACAAGCTCTGATATTTTTTTTTATATAATAAATTAATATTAGTAAATATGCCTGCTTATATAAATTAATGAGCCTGACCATTGCCCGAGAAATATTTCTATATATTACTAAGCATTTTGATGAGACTGCCTTAAGCAAAAAAAAATAAGTTTCTGAGTTTGGAGCCTTTGTGCAAATTTTTGCTGCTCACTCGTTACTTTATTGAAAAAAAAAAAAAACAAATTTTAACTTAAGTCAATGTGTAGTATTTCTATGTATAAAACTTTTATGATGCAATAATAAATCTAATGTCTAAATGACATTAAAAACAATTTTTATACCAATAAAATACAAGATTTTATTTATTTCCAAGAACCAACTACCTACTTATTAATAATTGCTTACAGAACAATATTTGTTAAAATGATATTTGATCAGCCTAAGATTATGTCTCATAAACAAAATTCTCATTTTTAAAATTATTATATTAAAATAGTAAAATAAATTTATTGATAAACCAGGATTTTGGTTTGGAATTATCTTATCCTTTTTGTTTTATACAATTTCAAAAAATGCTGTATATTTCCTTAGGTTAGTATACATATGTATAATACATTCTACACTCGAGAATTCTTAAAAGTTTCATTATTAATATCATTGAGTATATTGTCCCATGACTTTTTAAAACGCTCTGTAACTTAATGTATCCTGAACTCCTGTAAAATATGCAACTATTTTTTTTTCAATATTAAAGTTATCAATCTATACTAAATTTTTCCACTCTCTTGAATGTTATATGTAATATCTGCAATATATACGTATTTTAAACAATCCTTAAGTTTTTTGCGACACAATTAAAACATCTTAATAGATTATATTAAAACAATTTATTTCTTGGAATGTTTATTAAAAATTTATTAAAAGTACAATGTATAACAAAGTATAATATTTTATAAAATACATTTGTGAAAAAATATTACAGACTGTATACCTTTAAATGAAACAAATAAATTTTTACAAAAAAATATGCAATTAACTAATAACTAGAAGCATAATTATACATCAGTATCAAGCACTAAACTTTGTACTAACTAAAAACATGTTTCAAAATATACATATGTTTAGAGCCTTTAACATTGGCTATCAATTATTATATGTATAATTTTTTTTAAAGTAACACTACATAATAATTTTGTATACAAAAACTTTACAATACAGTTACATTTTTGAGTCTTATAGACATTTATAACTTTTCTTATAGTATAAGATATATTTCATTTTGAACTTTCAGCATTATGCATTGTAACTACGTTACTTCATTTTGTATACATATTTTTATCTAGACTAGAAAGTAATAACAAAGCCAGATTTTCAATTACTTAGATATTAGAATCTGAAATCACATTCATTAATAATTAATTTATACAATTTTTATAATACTTTAACAAAATTAAATACAACACATAACTTTGAATATAATTAGCTTTCTTTTTATCTTATCCAATAAACAATTATTTAAAGTTCTCTGTGTACGTAAATGCAAGAATATAAATAAATAATTATTTGATTAGACGAATACTTTAATGCAATCAGAAAATTTTATATAGTATATCTATAAAAGATTTAAAAATATTTTTAATGAATCTTAACAAGAAATCTCATAAGTACATTTATTTATATGAAATTATTATAACAAAAATGTTTATTGACAAATACAAGATAGGTGATTGCTTAAATTTTAATTGTAAAATCTCTGAGCAATAAAAAAATTACATCTTATAAAAATTTGAAAATATTTCAGTATTAAAATGACTGTTAAACTTTTTGTAGTACTCTTATAAAATACATTTGATCTAATTATATTGTAAAAATCTGATATAATAATTAAAGTAACAATTTACTAAATGATTTATCAAAAACGGTTTATATGATCGAAACAAAATATTAAAGATCAATAAATTCACTTGAGAACACACAATTTTTGTTTATATAAAATAACTTTGGTATACCCTGACTAATTTTTAGATAGGCAACTTTTTTAAAATCATTACTTTGCTTAGGTTATATCTATTACATATAAGTTTATGTATATTTGTGTGATGTAAATATTTAACTCAAGTGTAAATCGACTTGCATGAAAGAAAGTGAAGTTCATTGGCATACTCTTCAAGATGTCTTTTGCAAATTTAATTTTTACAAATTAAGAGTTTAACTAACTTGCCACTGAAAAAAGATAGAATAATTAATTACTTTTTGGTTTTAAAAAGTAGATAAATAAATTAAAGTTAATTTTAAATTACCTTAAGTCCTGTCTGATTATTTAAATTTGCTGCATCATTTAATCTTTTATCTCTTTCTTCAGCTAATGCCTGTTGTCTTTTTACTGCGTTAACATTCCCAATTCCTCTTCTTTCTTGTTCTGCCAAACGCTTTTCTGCAGCTTCTGCTTGTTGCTGTCGAATGGTGTCCTAAAAATGTAAAAAAAAATCATGTTTACAAGAAAATAGAAAAAATAATAAACAATGATAAGAGTAAAAACGTGAACTGCAAATAATTTGCATGGTTCTTAACAATGAATAATTACGTCACAATGTTGTACATTTGTGATACAAACAAAATCTTAAAATAAGAGATGAAGAGAATGTACTAGAACATATAATATTTCTAAATAAATAATAAAGTCATCGTCAATTAAGAATAGTTAGTTGCATAAAGTAATTAAAGTACTCCTTAATACATTACAAGCAGTAGATGTACAAATTAAAAATTATGGAAAATGAAAATTAATATAGAAATAAAAAAGAATTGATGAAACATAACCTGGAAATCAAATGAAACTACTTACGCGATCTGGTGTAATGTCTTCATACGAAGACGAGCCTTTACAACAATCTAGTAAATTTCCCATACTGTAAAGTATTACTATTAATAAAAAAGAATTAGAATCTCAAAAGATGTAATGATCTTATTTCAGACGTCAAAACATAGCTGACAAAGTCGCCATTTAGGAGAGCCACTACGTACTTAATTCTCAGCTGACTGCTACGAACCACGACGATTATCTATATAGGTATATATTCGCTTATCGCTATATGTATAGGTATGTAGATTTTCCTGCCCTCTACAATGCATTATAAAATTGAAAATTTTTATTGCAAGAGCTTATACGTGGAAGAAATCAGTTTCAAAGGCTGAATTATTCAAATAAATTGATTGGATTAGTTGGATTTATAAAATTATTTGAATTTAATTAGTTAAAATAAAAATAATAAACAAATATACCTATTATACGAGAAGATATGGATATTTCCTATGTTTAAACATAAAAAATTAAGATTTTTTTCCAAGAATGCTTTTATATCCTATGGCATAACGGTAATAAACTTGACATTACATCCTAACTTTAAAACGAATCACAAATAAGTTATTAAGAAGGAAACATTTTGCGAAGTTTAGTATATACATACTTGTTTGATAATAACGAAAAGTAAGTTTTAGCAAGTTAGTAATAACGATAAGCTTCATTTCTCCAATAAGCATGTAAGGTGCACTTTAGCTACTTATTAGGAGGAGCTTCTTTTCGAGTAAATTTTTTTTTAGTAAAATTTCTTTTTTAAATTTAGGCTACGCGCTGTCTTATAATTGGCTAACGGAATTGGAGTGGGAGATGAATCGTCGCTCGAGTAATGCAGAAGAAAGAAAGCATTGATTAATCTATAAAAATGATGCGACACGAGGTAAAGTAATTATTTCCTTTTCAGTATTCTATGGAACAGTCGAGTTGATTCTTTAAAATCAAGATGATGTCTGAGTGTGGAAAACATGGCAAGGGTGTGGGAAAAGGAGGCGCCAAACACTATCTTAGAGCCCGCATGATTCTTAGGGACAATATCCAGGGCATCACCTTACCTGCAATTCGTCGTTTAGCTAGGCGCGGAGGAGTTAAGAGACTTTCAAGATCAATTTACGAGGAGACTCGAGGTGTTCTCAAGGTCTTTCTCGAAAATGTTATTCGTCATGCAGTGATCTACACCGAACATGCCAAAAGGAAAACGCTCACTTCTATGGATATTGTTTACGCTTTAAAAAGACAAGGACGTACACTTTATGGTTTTGGTGGTTAAATATTTTACCTAAAAAATACAAAATAATCGGCTCTTTTCAGAGCCACTATTCAATATTTTAACGTACATAAACTTTTTCAATTAAGTATTTCGGCAAGAAATTCTATATTTTTTTATGAAAATCACTTATTCTTAAAATGCTTTTTGATTTGTCTATTAAATTTTAGAGTAGGTTGAATAGTAGAATATATTCCTATTTATATAAACAAAAAATTAGGGTTAACTATATTTCAGTCTAAATCAGAACATATTTTTTATTCTTAATACCGTAGATTCAAAAATGAAATAATTATAAATTCCTTCTTTATTATAAATATTATGTTACATGATATACCTACTTATTATTTCTCAGAGCTTCCAAATCTTATAGACAGCATTAAAGCTTAAGTGTTTAAATTGAAAAGCTCGATTCTTAAATTAATCTAAAATTATCTTTTTGTTGAAAAATATTCAATGTGCAATGTCTTTTCTCGATAAAAATAAAGCTTATTCATTTATTTAACAAGAGATCGATTAGGAAATTTTTCAACTTTTTTTTCTGAAATTGTTCCTTTGTTTTCATTCTTTAATGAAAGAAGAAATAAAGTAGCGCTGTTAATTTCCCCCCCTCTACCTTTGCGAATCACGCTGCGATTGGTGCGCCGCAGCTTCGTGTTACGCAATAAATACGAAGCCGAGTTCTGGCATTGGTCATTAGCTCCTTGATTTTCCAAAGGGTTGGTTTGTTATCTGTGCATTGTACTTTCTTGCTTCGACGATGTCTCCTAAAGCTAGTGGAAAAGCCGTAAAGAAGAATGCCAAGGCGACAAAGAACATCAGCAAAGGCGAGCAGAAGAAGAGGCACAAGAAGAGGAAGGAAAGCTACGCGATCTACATTTACAAGGTGCTGAAGCAGGTTCACTCCGACACGGGAGTTTCCAGCAAGGCGATGAGCATCATGAATAGCTTCGTCAACGATATCTTTGAGCGCATTGCCGCCGAAGCCTCTCGCCTTGCCCACTACAACAAGAGATCCACCATCACTTCCCGGGAGATCCAGACGGCTGTCAGGCTTCTGTTGCCCGGAGAACTTGCCAAACACGCTGTCAGCGAGGGCACCAAGGCTGTAACCAAGTACACCAGCTCCAAGTAAACAGGAACTCGTGATCGCTCGATACAATTGGCCCTTTTCAGGGCCAATACTGATTTCAAACGTGTTCAAACAATTCAGTTAAATTTTGTTCCTTTTATACATGCAATTAAAAATTGTAATTGCGAAAGCGATTTTTTGTTAATTACGATTAACTAGGTTAAAAATATTGTATACCGATTGACGCTTTTTCATAATATTGTAAAAATAAATGTCAATTCAAATAATATAAACCTACATCATTAAACATTCATTGTTTTGGAATTTAATTTTATTAATGCGTGTCTAGAGGAAATATAAAATTTTGTTCAAATGAATTCTTATTGTAGCAGCAATTTCGTTTTATTTAATTAATAAAAATTTTATTTTATAAAAAAAAGAAGAAAAAATGGAGAATAACGACAAATTTAACCCAACAGCCAGAAAGTACAGAGTTAAGATCTGTCTTTAATAGCATAGCATTTTTGAATAATTTATTTTATTACATTTAAAAAGAAAAACAATTTTAACACTGTCCAAAGAATGCTTCAAAATGTATCCTGTAATTATTAAGCAGTACAAGTAACCTATACGTGTCACATTTAATGAAGTCTCGCACTTTTAGTCAAATATCTACGTTAATGGTTTACTCCTTTAATCTCTAAATGCGCAGTTAAATTGCTCATCCTAAAAAACAATATATAAGTAATGTCAATTAAAAAGTATGAAGTTTTTTATTAACCATGACCAATGTAAATAAAACATCTCAAGCAGCTGCAATGCCTCAAAGCTTACCTATACCCCAAATGCCCGATGAAGAATGAAACTGCTCCTACCTCCAGACATTCAAGCTATTAATATCAAGCAAAACCAGTTCATGACTTAGAAATTCGGCACTCAGACTTGGTTTGTTCGCGTTGCTTAGCAAGGTTAGGGGAAAGAAAAAAAGAAGCCTACAGCTATATACTTGAACAGCAATCCATCATAAATTCAAGGTCAAAATTTGAAAACTAACAGTTAAAAAAATACTGGTCAAACTTAGAACGGCCAAGACAAACAAAACAGTAAAAAAAAGTAACTACTTTTTGAAACTCATAGTATGTTGTAAAATTTATATTTATTAATTTTAAATAAATGCAATGTATATTGTTCTATATATACACTTTTTGTTGAATAAAGTTTATTTGCAACAAGGGAGTAAAGTCGTAGATTACTCCCGGGGGTGAATTTGCAGTAATCACCCCAGGGAATAATCGACTTTACTCCCGTGTTGCATATAGCAACTTACTCCTGACTTAAGGATTTAAATCGTAGATTTCAAAATTAAGATTAAATGAAATATTTAATAGTAATGTTTTTACGTTTATCATATTATGGCTCTGAAAAGGGCCGATTAAAAAATTTATTTACTTAATAAAAGTACATGGGCTAATAAGCCATTTTTACAAGCAATAAAAATGTAGAAAGAGCAAGGCAAAATAATCGACGGTAAATTAAAATCAAGTAGTAAAATAATAAAAAAGAATATGTAATCTAATAATTTATTTATAAACTTTCTCTTTTTTAGTCAAATTCTTCTTAATCCGTCCATTTTTAACAGGTTTCTTTGCCTTGGGCGTATTCGCTTTATTTTTTGCCTTGATAACATCTTTAGCCGTCAACTTGTCCTGTTTCTTCGAATTAGCACGAGATTTTCCGGTATCAACATTCAACTGTTGATCTGGAACCGTTTGACTGAGCAGCTTGAATCTCGAATCTGTTACTTGTAGAATCGAGGGCTTGGAAAAGGCAGTCTTGAGGTGGTTTTTGAGATCTCCCATTTGTGACTTGGGTATTTTGTAATTGGTGGAAATGTACTTCTCGATATCTCTTAAACTCGATCCTTCTTCATCGTTCAATGAATTGATAGCTGAGATTATCCACGTAATCCAGGATTGGTAGGGGTGTCCACGTCCAGAAATTTTACCCAATGCTTTTTTCGTCATTTTCACAACTTTTCGGATAGGTAGTTTACACTTGGTACTAGTTACTCGTATGACGATCAACTTTCAAATGACTTTTTAACTTGTAAGCAGGGTCTTTTATATGTATTGAGCACGGACCTTACAGAGAGACCTTTTTTACTTTTGAAATTCTTGTTTCTATGTTTTTATTACGAACTTAAGCAAGACGTCAAGGTTTTCAATGTTTAAAAGTTACACCAAATGTACTTGAAGAGAATTCAATCGTAGATTTCGAGCAAATTATTTGTATCATATTTTTATAAATGTTAATAAGTAGTAAGTGAACTATAGCTCTAAGCTCTTCCATGCCAGTGTTGAATATGCCTTTTGAAAAAAGTACTTTTATGTTTCCATGGTTTTAATTTTTGATATTAGCTTGAAAACGATAAAAGATAAAACCATGGCAACATTAGTAAAAAAAAACAAAGAACGAAAATGTTTATTGATAGACAACTAGAAGCTGGCGGAGTCAGGAAGAAGGTCGTCCTACTGAAAGAAGAAAGGTTAAGAAAGTCAAAGGTTTTTCTGCGAGGTCCGCTTTAAAGTATAAATTAACTGGCGTCTCAGCGAACGATTCATTTTCTACTCGTGTATCTCAGCAGCAGTAAGATAGCAATCGAGCGCGAGATCCATCAGCAATGACGAACGAAGCATCATCCTCTGGCAAGCCGAAAAAGCCAGCTGCAGCCGGCAAGGAGAAAAGTGGCTCATCCAACGGCAGCAGCGCCGGTGCCCAGAAGAAGCCGTCGAGCAGCAGCAGGCCGAATCATCCGTCGACGGCTGAGATGGTTGTCGCCGCCATTTCTACCTTGAAAGATCGCAAGGGCTGTTCTCTGCAGGCGATCAAAAAGTACATCGCCGGCGCATACGTCTGCGACATCGACAGGTTGGCCTTTCATATTAGGAAGTTCTTGAAGACTGCTGTTGAGGACGGTAAAATCGTGCAGACAAAGGGCACCGGCGCCTCTGGCAGGTTCAAGCTTGCAACGAGCGAAAAAAGACCACGCAGCACAAAGAAAGAGGCAGTTGATAAAAAGCCAGTGAAGAAAACCATCAAGAAGATGACTGGAAAATCAACAGCTAGTGTGTCCAAGTCTCCTAAACCGAAAAAGACTGCTGCGAAGAAATCGAAACAGTAAATGCTTGCTAACCTATAGGTACATCAGCCCTTTTCAGAGCTACCCTTGATAAAACAATCGGCCCTTTTCAGGGCCAACACTACTTTTTAACGTAACAGACTATTTAATTTTAATAAAAAGTAATTTAAATTTAAATTAGTGTTCAGATTTTTTGATTTTTTTGCGCAGTATTAATGAATAATTTAAAAGCAAATACAATATTAAAAATTACATTTCACCGTACATTGGTTATTTTCAGTAGTTTTCAGAACTATTAACCATTCAATATTAAACGACTCGTACACAACTATTTGAAGTATCTTCTTTCCAAAAAGATAAACCTATATCTTCGTTAAAGAATTCGTAATGTTGTTGAAATAATTATTGCACATCAAATACATTCTACCATCATTCACAAAGGTTGTTATTTAAAACTTGAATGCTGCATTATCAATTATTTAAAATAATTTAGAATTAAAATAATATATTTTTTGCAGTAGATTATAAAAAGTGTTTTTTAGGTTATGTAACAGTACATAAAAATCTATACTGTATAAATCAATTTATTTAACTAAGGTAACGATATTTGTGAATTTTAAACTTATTTGACAAATAAAATAAAATTTTGTCGTTTATATTTATAGCTTCCCCTGATAAAACACAAGATGAATTTTGAAACACCAAACATTACAAAGATAGACCAAGGAATGAATGTAGATCAAATTGCTAAATCTGTTATATTTACTCATAGTACTTTTGTATGGACAGTAAATGATAATGAATGGAATCGTGGAGGTTTGACTTTATCACCATTATTTGGAGCAGGTGTCAATGAAGAATTGAAGTTTCGCATAAGATTGGTTAATTATGATCCAAATGGAAAGCCTACATGTGAAGTCAAACTACGTATAGATGCAATATTTATTGAAAGATGTACAATGATTGACGGTTTAGTAAAAACATTTGAAATTGGGATTCTTGATAAGAAAAATCAAATGACTGATATATGTAATTTGAATTTGAAAGTAACTGAGTTTCCTTATATTGCAAAGTTTATTGACAGGGATATCATAAAAAATACAAATTTTGACTTATTAGAAAATAATAAGTTAAAAATACAAATTAAAGTGAAGATACCAATTGCTGTATCCAATTTTACCTATGAAAAGCTTTGTGAAGCTAACGATAGTATGGAACACTTTTTTAAAATGGGAAGATTTTGCGATACTGTATTTATTGTTAATGGTAAAAAATTAAGAGCTCATAAAATAATATTAGCTTCTCATAGTAAAGTTTTTCTAAAAATGATAGAAAATGACATACAAGAAAATAAAATAAGCATTATAAATATTACTGACACTGAGTACGAGATACTACAAGAGGTTTTAAGATTTATTTATACTGGGAGAATAAAAAGTATTGAAAATATCATTTATAAACTGACAATTGCAGCTAAGAAATATTCACTAAGTACATTAATAGAAATATGTGAGCAGTTTCTTTGTAAACAACTAGATATAAATAATGCATTTGATACTCTTACTTTCGCAGAAGAACATAAGCTTAGTGTTTTAAAAATAGCAATTTGTAATTTTATAATTGCAAACGCTAAGTTGGTTGTTGGATCAACAGGATACAATTCTGTTAAAAAAAAGAATCCAGTTTTATTAGCAAGTATATTTGAAGCAATAGCTCAACTTTCAGGTTCAAATTCATGTTGAACTTGGATATTTCTACTTTCATATATTTTTAATAATTATAAGCAAGAATTAGTTTATGATATCTTATTTGTAGTATTTTTCATTTTTCAATTCAATTTTATTTAATACCCAAACGGAATTTTGATATTTAATTTTTGTATGCACCTTCAGAATGTAAAGCTGTAACATAATTTTAAATAAATTGTTACTAAAATTAACTTAATTTTTTTTAATTATAAAACCACATTCATTTTCAAGACACTACTCAGCTTCAGAATTAATTATCCATTCAAACGTGCACATAAGTGCTACCAACTTTAAATCACTTAAAAACACTACACTGATGGCAGTATAGCAAAAAATCAAAATGTACACTACAAATTGAAAGCGAAAAGAATACTTAATATTTGAAAATCAAAATTTTATTTTTAATAATTTCCTATTTTTATGTTTGGATAAACTTGATATAATAAAAGAAAACGAGGCTTTAAAAACTTTTAAAAGCTGATGGTCAACTGGAGGATTTTCATGGAGGATGGTCAACTGCGTCCTGCTGCATGTGCCTCAAAATGATAAGTGGGTCTTCTTATGTAACAAACTAATAACCCGAGTTTTTATAACATTTCTTCAACAACCGGAATCCTACAAAAAAACTTGGTGTTCTACCAAATTAGCAACGCACTCGTAGTCTCGTAGTACAGTCGCTTGTGAACTCTTACCTACAGTTATTTCCTTCATCGCGTCAAATGTTGTAACATCGCTTTTAATTAAAATGAAAATTCGAAATATAAAAATTCCATAGACTTAGTAACTCTGTTAGAAATAACGAATTATAATTTTTTTTTCTTTAATCCTTTTTAATCAGTTGAATCAAAAAATTCTGCGTTTAGAATAATTTAAATCCGTTATTTCCAACAGAGATGATAAAAGCTCCAATTATATTTTTAAAGAAAATATTGCAACAGCTTCCGCACCAATCAGACTGCAGCGATTCCCCCCACCACTGGCGCCAGAATCGGTTAGACACAGGGTATATATAAAGCGGGAAAGAGAAGTAAATTTTTTATATTACTTGAGCTATTTTATCTAGCAAAGGAGAATTGTTACATACACAACATAATATAGTACAACTGATCAAAACAATCAGAGCTATGGCACGGAAAAACGACAAGCAAATCGCTGCCAGCAAAGGTGAAAAAGAGGAGGCCGGCCCAGAGAAGAAAAAGAAAAATTTAAAGCCAAAGTCAAGGCAGAGCTTCCGACCTTGCATCCGTAAGGTACTAAAGCAAGTTCACCCGGATAATCGTATAACGCCCAGTTCGATGAGCATAATGGAGGACTTCATAGAAGATATTTTCCAACGCATCTCCGCTGAGGCTTCGCGTCTTGCGCGCAGGAACAAGAAGAAGATAATCTTCATGTCGTCCCGTGATGTCCAGACGGCCGTCAGGCTTCTACTTCCTGGCGAATTGGCCAAACACGCCGTCGCCGAAGGCACTAAGGCCGTCATGAAATACATGTCTTCCAAAGCCAAAAATTAAATTTTATTATTAAATTGATTAATTATTTATTATTTATTATTAATTTTATTAATTTTATTGATTACTTGAATAAAGATTTTCACCAGTTCTTTTAAGAGCTAAATAAATTGCTACTATCGTCAAGAACATTCGTTTCTATAAGATATCTTTAAAATAAATTTATTAAAATTTTATTAAAGTTTGATTTTTTTCTCAGTTCTAAATGCGATCCAGTCACTATACTTGGGTAGGTATGTGAATCTACTCTTTGTTTCAAATCTTAATGTATGTCACTCGATCCGTTTGCTTATCATGTCCAATGTTTAGGATATCAATGAACTATTATATATCATGGCCGCTTGAACAGATTAACCGCATCATATTCTCATCTATAAATATATATTTTTTAAATTAGATAAGATGACAATTTTATATATAACTAACCATGTATAATTTCAAACTTATAACTCATTTTGCCAAGTTTTTTGCTAATTAAAAATTTAATAAAGCAATTTAGTAGAGAATTGAAGCTTTATATTTATGTTCTTCTAACACATTTGCAATTCTAAATTTATGTAACTTATATAAATATCTATTTTAGTTGATTAAAATATTTTGGTACTCGGAGCATTGATATTATATTCCAAAGTATATCAAGTATAAAGAATGGTAAAAATCCCTTCCACCCGTGTGCGTGTGCGTGTGCGTATGCGAATGTGCGCGCGCGTGCAAGCAACCAGCATATCTTAATTTGCCGAGTGAAGACAGTATGACTTTAACTTTCGAGGCCTGTACAAGCTGCAACACACCATCAATTTAATTTCAAATAGAATTTTGCACTAGCATATACAAATTGTAAATTGTTGTAAACAAGTTTTTTTTTGTTTTATAAATAATGGCGGAAGAAACGAAGAAACTGGAATGTCCATTTACATGGAACATAAATGGAAAATTTATCGACGATTTTGACGAAAGTGAATTATCAGATTCGGAGGAAATTAATTTTCTTAATTTAATGAATTCTGTGATGAAAACATTCGTATTCACAGTTAAATGTAATTACAACGAAGCGAAAACAAATTTGAAAGACACCGAAGCAATGTGGATTACGACAGATAAAACGTAAGCGATTTATGAAAAAATTTAAAGAAATACATAAGAAGCTTTTTGTTTATAACACCTCAATTATTCACCGAATAAACTATCTAAAAATAGGTTTAAAATAATGATTCTGATGCCTCGAACTCAAAAAGAATTTTTTATTTCAATTAATGCATATAGATTTGAAGATAATTTATTCCACCTCGGAACGCAGTACAACGTTCTATATGTTAAAAATAAGTTTTAGAATATCCTTAATACAATTACTTTTAATCTATAGATTTAAGTTGAGATAAAGACCTTATGAGACTTTATTAAAAAAATAAAGAACATCATTTTGCTAAAAAATTACGTAATATTAAAAAAAATGTCGATAAAGTAGCAGCTTGAATCAAACAGGCAAATTTATTTGATCAATTTAACCAACATTTTGAAAAATCTTGGCCTTTAACGTTAACAAATATAAAAAATACTATGAAATTTAAATTATAACATTCAAAGTTTTATAGAAAAACAAGTATTTTACATTAAAAAAAAAAAAAAAATCTAAAATGAAGAAAAAATATATCCTAAATGTTTGCAGCAAAATGTATTTGTAAAATTAAATTTTTCTTCAAGTCTAACAAAAAAGGTCTAACGTTACTCCAGTCTCCATTACATATATATATATATATATATATATAATTTAATCATCCATTTTTTTAATAAATATTTTTACAGCAAGATGCAATTGGAAGAAATATCAATAGATGTGGCGTGCCACGTAATATACGCAACAAAATATTACGTTTTAAAAGAATTAAATAATTATATTGAAGTTAAAAATTTATTTAACGATATACTGATACCGGATTGCAACAATTTTGAAAATCTGAAAGATTGCAGTACATTATATGGATGCATAAGTATAGCCTGGTCAATTTTTCACGAATCTGCAATGGAAAAAGCAATTTCGTTTGCAAGTTTGGCTGTTCAGGCTAATCCGAATTGTTCGCTTTGGCATTTTATTTTAGGAAAAAATTTACGACGTCACAGACGCACTTTAACTCTGCGGTCTCCACCCTCTAAAGAAGAACTAGAATCTTTTTTGAAATCTTATAATATATTAAAAAATCCACTTTATGGAATTTACTTAGCTCAAGCTTACCAAGAAAACCTAGACTACTATCAGTCAGATAAATTGCAGTTAGAAATCTATAATAATGTAGATAAAACAAATTATAAAATCCAACTTCGTTTAGTTTTATGTTTTCTGAGAAAAAATCAACTTGAAAAAGCGAAAATTTGTTTGGATAATGTTAAGAATATCAATCCAGAATGTTGCATGTTATTTCATTATCAAGGAATGTATTATTTAAAGTCCAATAATTATGAGGTAAATCATTTTCAATTTTATTATTTTATTTATATATTTACTTGTTTTATTTACATATACACTTTTGGTATTATTTAATTAATTAAATATTATATTTTAGAGTGCTGCAAAATATTTTAAAAAAGCAGCAAATTATGGTAATTTTGGGGCAGATTTACAATATGGAAAATCTATGGCAAAAGTCGATGCAGATTTTAGTTATTTGTATCATTTACTTTTAATGCAAAAAAAATATGAATGTAATAAGGTTAATCAACAACACATTTTATTACATATAGCCATGGAATTTTTTAATGATCGACATTCCGAAAAATGTTTGAAATATTTTACACGGGCTATTAAACTTCTCCCAAAAAGTAAAACTTTAAAGGTATTTTTATATTACTTATGTGCTACCATGGCTTTTTAATTGGCTAATTATTACAAACAATATATAAATTTTTAGGAATTTCATTTCGCCCATGGTGAACCTTTATATAATATTTTTGAATTCATTGATATTCAAGTGTTACCTTTTTTTAAAAGTAATTCAATTGCAATGTCATTAGAAGGGCACGCCTATTTGCGAGAATTGCAAGATGTACTTAGTGATGAAGAGTAAATTGATGAAAACAGTTTAGGAAATCTATTAAGAATTTTTTTTTTAAATAACGTGAAAATAAAAAATATTATTGTGAAGTTGCAAAAATTTTAAGAACATTTTTAAGGATATATTAGAAAGGTGAAAACGGATTAATTTCCAATATTATACTCAGTTCAAACGTAAAATAAATTCTATATTAGAAACGGATATTAGAAATGTGAAAATACAAACAAATCGAAGAATAAATCATAAAAATATTTTTTGACACATCTACATGATGCCATTGATTTATGTAAAATATTTAAACCATTTAATAAGAATAAATTTTTTTTAAAAATTGTGCTATTCAGTGGTGCCGACACGATGATAACGTAATAAAGCATCCTTTTATTTTTTGTAAATCAACCAATAATTATAAATATATAATTCATTCTATGTAAAGCCAGAATAAATTTTAAATATTACAAGTGAAATATTCTATCGTTTGATAATTGTTCAATTACATATTTTTATTCATATTTTTATATACTGAATGTGAGATTTTAATTTAATTATTATTATTTATTTACAAAATTTAAAAACGAGCCCAATAGTATATTATTTTTATGAACTCAATATTAATATAAGTGTCATATTTTATTTAAATTAATTTTCCGTCCAATACTTACTTTCAATTTCATTATTATTTACCTTATTATTATTTTAGAAAGAGTTATTAAAATATAAAATAAAACATACCACAATTTAAAATAAACAAATGTGCATATTAAAAAAAATCAAAAACTTTTTTAACTTAATAATCTTTGTACTATACATGTATTGACTAACAATAAAAACGCTAATTTGAATTAAATTTTTATTATTTCAAATCATTTTCTTAAATAAATACACTTAAAAACTTTAATAATTAAGTACTATACAATTTTTGTCAGTAGAAGATCAATAATTTAACTATATTTCATATCTTAAAAAAAGATATTGAATTCAAAAGGCACTCATTCAAGATTTAATCAATTGTGCCGTTGCAGAACATTTTTTGTCTGCAGCAAATGCAAGTTCGATGATTCGTATACAAGATTCTTGATCCAGTAATAAAATTGCCATTTAAAAATATTTGCAAATAGAAAAACAACTGTACATTCATTTGGCTTAGTGGACGGAATAAAATGCAAACGAAACTTTGCAATGAAAGTTTCTGCCAAATTTTCTATAAATATACTCACACGTAAGTACACTTTTTGTTTCATTATGTTAAGTACATTACACAAGAATCTGTAGAAAATAAAATTAAAAAAGCCAAGTTCTATCTATTTGCATAATAGTTCATTTCGAAAACCCGTTGCTTATCGGAGTATTTCGATTAAAACACTTGTATATTTTGCGTTGCGTTGATTGCAGTCTCTCATCTTAAGAGTTTATGTATAATAGTGTCCTTTAAAGTCAACTGGGAATTGCACATTTCGTCATTTCTACAGCGATTTTCTTCAAAATTTGAAATATCAGAAAATTCCAAAACGTTTTTTGGAACCGCTGCTTGTTCGCTTTTTCCTCGCAGGCGCGACGACCTCTGAACCATCGCCGTTGGCTGGCACCGCTGGACTCGCTGGGGCCAACTTGCTGCGCACATGCTCGTCCAATAGCATCTGCATATCCATCTGCCACTGTTCCAGCTGTTCGCTCAGCTCAATCTTTTGCTGAATGGCCTCCATCAGTTGGCTGTTAATCTGTAGCATATCGATACGCGTTCGCGCCAGTTCAACTTCAACTTTGTTTTTCCTTGCGACCGCTTGATCTCTTGTCTGGAAAAAAAAATCAAGGATAAGAATACAGTTTATACAAGAATTAATAAGCTGTATCAGTAATTCTTAAATAATTTGTGTTAAA
>JAPYZA010000764.1:0-13299 GCA_030522685.1 Eupelmus azureus | reverse complement strand
TAGGATGGAAAAATCCGCATTAAATCAGAAGGCTCGATGCTCTCAGCGCTGAAAATAAAGCGAAGCTCGCTAGTGCCTTTCATCCCCGCGCAAGTTTAATCAGCGAGTGTATATAGTCAGCTTGGCGTAACGAGAAAAGCGCGTGCTTAAATATAGTAATGATGGTCGCGTCTGCAGGCAGCTAGGCAGGCGTGAATCGAGGCTCGGTAAAAGTAAAAAAAGCGCGGCGGCAGGGTTGGCACTCCCGCGGCACGCGTCCCGATCGAGGCTCGTTCGCAATTTAAAAGTAGTCGAGAGATGATTCAGAAGAAACATCCGCGAGGCAATAAGGTCGCGCATTTCGTATTCGCGTGAGATCACGGCGGCGATTCCTCGCGTGACGCGGCTTTGTATAAGCTATATAGACGTGTCGTGATATGACTATATAGGTGTGTTTATACTTCGGCAAGCACGGGTTCTTGGTTCTTCGGTGTCGCGCGAGCCG
The DNA here is from genome assembly GCA_030522685.1 of Eupelmus azureus. NCBI lineage: Eukaryota > Metazoa > Arthropoda > Insecta > Hymenoptera > Eupelmidae > Eupelmus > Eupelmus azureus. The sequence continues at coordinate 12,815 of JAPYZA010000764.1, read as the reverse complement.
CACGAAAATTTATACCGCGTGTAATGTACCAACAGACACGGCAGAAAGAGAGAGAAAGTCAAAAAATATGATATTCGCGTTTAGAAAGTCCGGAAAAATCCGCACGAGCGTAACTTAACCATACGAGCCTGCTAATAAAACTTGAGACAGACCGGGCCTGCCTTGTGAATGGAAAGCGAAATTGAAAGATAATCGAGCCTTTTAAAAGCCACACTTATATGTACCTACGCTTCAACTGTTCATTTCTGAAAATACTTAAACACTCGTACTTATAGGCAAGCACTCTTTTTTCCTCGACTCCCGCTTCTGTTTTTACTCTTCTCGCTTATTCATGCAAATAAGACATGTTAATTTCATTTCATTAAATTAGATTAGTACAATTTTCAATGTTTTTAAATTTCATTATTGCGCATCACTGTATATTTGATAGTGCTTATTTAAATTTCACTTTTCTGTTTCTAGGCTAAATTTTATTAATTTATTCAGACATTTTATTCTCTTTTGATAATTGGCTTAGCATAAAACATATTGATTCACGCATTTCGCAAGCTATGAGATCATACAGCTTTTTCTAAATTATATAATAAACGTATCGTGGGTGCCAGAGCTGACATCATGGCGAAATTTAAATTTTCTACGAATTCTGGATCGTCTGTAAAATAAAAAAATCTGAACAAAAGACGATAAATGTTGAATCAAACCTTAATGTGGAGCGATGGCGATTATTATGAAATTCTTTGTAATGAAGCTCAGCTTTTAATAAGAGATAAGATAAAAAATGTGTTTCACAGGCATAAAAGGATTAACGAAACAAAGTCTACGAAAACCAGTTAAGAAAGAACATGGTAACTTTGGCAATGATCCACTTCGACTTCGATTGATTTCAACCTTGTACAAAACAAACTTAATTTCAAAAGACTACGTTTGAGCTAAAAGTAAAAAATCGCGTAAAAAGCAGACATTTGTAATTGTCTATTTACACGCTATATTTGCATCATTGCGACATTGATGAGAGAAACAGAAATCGATTTATTGTTTTATTTTCATAAAAAGTAAAACAAATACAGCTTAGCGATTTTATCAAATAATCGAATATATTTTTTATCAAATTTCATTGCATCATGAGGATTACTTTACAGATTCATCATTGCTTATTTAATTTAATAAGAAATAAAACAAAATATTGCAGTATAGCTAAGTGCAACCGGAACTCACAGAGTGCAGTGAAAAAAGAAAAAAATGAAGCTTCTTAATAACATTGTAGCTTGCGTCGAGGCAGATACGATCTGACAATCTGAACGGAATCTAGAAAGTGTAAGTTAATTTATTTTCTTGTTTTTCTCTCTGCATGACATATATAGTGTCTTCATCGCCAGGTCGTTACATCCTTACGAGGCGCACGCATCTTGCCACAATAATTAATTTAATAATCGTAATTCCACGGCGCGAGAAGTGAGCGCGCTCGTCCACTCGGCGCGTTCTTCAATTGGCTTTTAGCGGCAACTGCTACGCCAATTACAGCCGAAAAAAAGGGAAAGCCCCTCCATTTCAATTAAATCCACTCTAGCCGAGGTACAAGGGCATAATTCGAGCTGCTCGAAAAGCCCGCTTTTTCTCTCAAAAGCGCCGAGAGAGGAGCGAGCGGCACGAGAGAGATAGGCCCAAGGTGATCCGCTTCTGAGCGCTCGCACTCGCCAAAGAGAGAGAGAGAAAGAGAGAAATAAGGATGGTGGAAGGCCAAAGTGCCAGGAGCCGGAACGGCTAGAGCCGTGCTGTATATATACGTCTATCGAGCTCGCAGCCCACTACTCAAAGCGATGTATACCTATTCACGTTTTCTAATTTTACGCTCGAGAGTGCGTTGAGGACCTTCTGCTACACTTTTTGCCCGGGCTATCTGGCTAGGCCGAAAACAATTTTTATATAGTTTTATCAACGCTGCTGCTACTACTTTACTGCTGCAGCTGGACAATTTCCTATGAATACAGCACGAGCACTTACAAGGAGGGAAGTTACAAAAGGAAGTAACTCTATTATGCTCAGCTATAATTTGATTAAATGAATTACAAGACAAATTTTCTTTTGTCATTTTTTTAACATATTTATTGTGTTCGGATGTAAGTAAACAAGGTTTCGTACTTTACAATCGACAAGTCAAATTTTGATAGACAAAATTCAGCTTTGTTTTAAACCAGATAATAGTCCAGCACACTTAATTAATTGAACCATTTAATTCGAAGGGAAAATTTATAGGTACACGAGGGACCAACTAAAAGCTCTTACATGTGTCTCTATACGCAGCTCTTTACTTTCTATCAACTAAGTTGTTATCTAATTTTAGATATAGACAGACTCATAGGACAGGAAATTGTTTGAATTAATCAAGCTAATAGGTACCTTTGATCGTTTATTTTCTTGTATGATTATATGTACTATGCTACTCTTAAAAATAAACAGAATTTCGAGCAAAACAACAAAAAAGTAGACAGACGTTTTACCCAAATCATATACTCAATGTCAAAGCATTTCAATGAAACGTCTCCTGTAAGCGGGGGCGCGCGTGGGGCGAATTCCGACATGCGAGAGATACGTTTGGCTAGAAAATAAAAGTTCGAGGCAGGCAAAGTAGCTATATACTTTCAGGAGTCGCGCTTGAGTTCAAAGGCAAATCGATGGCCGGCGCTGCTAAGCTAGAGTTCGTGCGCGCAATCGATCGCTTAATTCGTTGTAAATAACGGAAAAAGACGACAAGGACACGGGGGGGGGGGGGCTTGAAAAAAAGCCGCGCATCTATATAACGGGCGAAAAGCGCGACTCCGAGTCGTGCATTTGTAATGACGGGCGTAAATACAGTCGAGAGAAAGAGCGAATCCTTATAAAAATACATGCCTCGTGCACTCTTAATGCATTTGTAAATTCAGGCTTGACATTAAAATTCCCAAGAGGCTTTTTGAGAAAGCTAAAATACGAGCTTAAGAAACTCCAAGCATTACGTTCGCAATTTAAAAATTCTGAAAAGATAAAAAAACGACAATAGAATAAGATAATGAAGTAAGACCTGCAGTTTCGCGCAATTTTTCGAGCGGCACTTTCGTCGGCCCTGTAATCCGAGCGGGCATTAAGTAGCTCGATCCATATATAACTGCTCGGGCGACCGAGTAACAGCGTCGAAGATAATGGGATCCGAGACCGGTGCGAGCTATTAGTTAAATCATTAGTGACGATACGATAACGTCTCCGCTATCAGGCTTTTCGTGAGCCCGCCGATGCAGGCGGAATAGATAAACCGCGGTGGCCCAACTATATATATATATATACGTACGTATAAATAGAGGAAATGCATCGGAGAAAGAGAAATAGAGCGAGAGCGCAGGATAAATAAACGCCGGGATCGAACGCGAGAGTAAAGAGAGAATGTATATATGGGAGGTTCTTGGCCTCAGCTTGTGACTTACATAACGACTATTATACGATTTCGGATTTTTTTCATCGATAAACACGGGACTACCATCATCTTTTTACTTTTGTTAGTTTCTTAAGTTTGACCTACATTGGAATAATTATGTTTAATGATTTATTGAAATTTCTTGCAACAACTTTGGTTTATACAATATCTTATGTCGCTAGAATAAAGATAAATTTTTTCTCCATTTATTTTATCCTAAATCCTAAAAGTTTTCCATTTTCAATTTCAGCTTTCCAAGATCATTTGCGTGCCAGTTCTCAGGGGGAAAAAAATGTGGAAAAACCAGAAACGAATGATAATTCACACAAGACAAGCAATTTCAAAGGTATAATGAGAAACTATTATTATGCAACCTGTAGGTGCATATACATGCTCGGCTGTCTTTCTTTGCAAAACAATGAATTCCCCTCAAAAAAAGAAAATTTACGACGGCGCATTACTCTAGTGAAACTCTCGACGTATATACAGCCTCCCATATGACTAGGTGCAATAATGAGGAAGTACATCAAACAACAATAGTGTTTTACAGTCGAAAATCTAAAATCTAAAATCTAAAATCTAATAGAAGAATGAAATTCCGAAAGCAAAACAAAAATAGAATATAACGAAGAAGCACGTATAGCGTGAGGAGCGTAGTAGCAGGTCCAACGCTCGAAAAAGAGAGTAATTATGCGGACTGAAACCTTTCCTTTGCCAGCGTTTAAATCCCCCGTAGCCTAAAATTTCTTTCTCCCGCTAGGCGGTCATTATGCTGGCGGACAATGAGAATATTCGGACCTTGCGGGCTTCTCCTCTCGTGTGCAACCCGCCCTCCAAAACTCGTCTCCTTCGCAACCGAGCCGCGGCGTTCAAGCGTCACAAAGACACAGAGAGGAGAGCAGCGCAGCGCTCACAAAAGAGGACACACTCGCGATACATACACACACACAAGAGAGTCAAGCAATAGACAAAGGAAAAGCCAAGAAAGAGGTATAAGAGGCGGCGCAACCCCAGCATGTATATAGGTAGACACGCAGGCGAATATAGCAGCATAAGACCGCAAGGAAGCGCGTCGGAGGAAGAGAATCCTTGAATGGCGGTGTGCGCGAGCAGACGGGGCAAGGTACAAGTACGCGAGTACCACGGTGAAAGCAAGCGCCCGCGCGCGCGGACAAAGGAAACAAAGGAAAGAGCAGCGAGAGTCTATAGACGTGTGAGTGCTCTACGTGTATATGTATAGGAAACCGGTCGTGATCGTCGGACGCCGGGACTAAGCCTTTCTTGTATATATATATATATATAGTCTATCGGCGGGCCTGGGAGTTCTCTCTAGGTCTTACGTCACGAGCAAGGAAGGGGTACCAGGATTTTGTGCGCACGCCTGCGCTCGCTCTCTGCCAGAGCTCGTGTATATATACTTGCGCGGGCTGCATTGCACTAAGGCTATCGTAAACGTGTTAAAGAGCGAGCGAGCGCGCGAGCGGTCATTTTATTCTATATAGGAAGCTAAGCCAACGCCGGGGCTGGGAAAACGCTCTCCCGCGTTAATCTCCTCTGTTCCCATTTTCTTTAATTTTACTTTTAATTGGCTTCACAGCGCTCCTCTATGCTTCCACCTAAACTCGCTTCTTTTTTTCAAAACAACCAACATGACGGATTGTTCCTCAGCTATTTTTCTTAATTTTCTTTCTTAAAAACAGATCTTTTATCGAAAATTTCAAATTTCCTTGATTTATCTCGTGCGGAAATTCACGTTTTGTAATGCCTAATCCAATTAACGATGGTTTAAACGTTAACCTGCCAAGCTAAATTACTTGAAATATTCGCAGCAACAGGAATGCGGTTTAGTAATGATTTTAAAAATCCATAAAAAGTCTGTACATTGCAATTAAAGCGCATAAAAGTCTTTAAAAGTCCAGCGTGAAAAGGCGTTAAAATCCTTATATAATACAACTATATTCAAAAGACGCCAAGCCTTACAGCAAGAAGACGGAAGTAGTCTCATTACGCTTGGATTTTCAAAGGAAAACGAGGGAGTCGAGAGGAAAAAGAGACAATGTCGAATCATTATAAAAGCAAGCTATCTGCGGGTAGGTCGAAGTGTGCGCCTTCGTACAATGCATTACAGCCGGATGTCGAGAGAGGAAGACTTGCTTCTCCCCCTCAGTAGTCAGTGCACACGCTGCACTTATTAGACGAAGAGTGACCAGTTGACCATTGGCCGCGTCAAATTACATTCTTTCGCAAAATTTAATACTTATTATCGTTTTCTTTTTTTACAACATTTAAAATTTGTTGTCTACAGAAATAGCGTAAGTAAAAATTCGCTTGCTAAGCAATCTCGACTATCGACATTGCCAGAAATTCGATGACGCTCGGCAAAAACTGTTTTTTAAATGCTGTCAATGAATTTTTAACTTTCATTACTTTCTGATACTACTTCAATTCAATAAATATATTTCTCCAATCTTTTATTGGCCGATACAATTATTAACTTAAATGAGGCAGTAAAGTAAATGAGGCACTTTCAGCTAGTGCTTTAGCATCACGTTATGAAGCAAAATTTGCGCATATAAACAATAGTGAACTCTTATTTCTTCTCAGTAAAATTACAAGTAATTAACTACGGTTGTTCATTGGACATTTCGTATTTATATTGCTATTACAAAGAAATCGTGAGTCTGATAGAAAGTGTTAATCAATAAAAATTTGCCTAAATTAATAGCTGCATAAATTTATTGTCAGCAAAAAGTTATGGTCGTGTCAATAATCGCAGTCTTAAAAATTTCATTATCGTTCTGGAGTATGAATAAATTGTCGACTATCTAATTCTACAAAAAGTGAAAAATCTTACACTCCATGACTCTGCGTGAGTTTCAATCTTTTTTAGATTTAGATAGTATGTCTTAGAACTGTAGTAACAGCAAGAACTTATTATTATTATTAGCCTTCGATGTGAAGGTAAGGGTACCCGCATTACATTATTCTTATCAAGTTTCCCGAAGGCAATAAAACAGAATGGCTATACAACCAGCCAAACCGCACTTTTTCGCATATAATCAAACTTTATATTACATCAGGCACATAAACGAAATTGCCACGTATTCTACAACTTCGTTAAATACGTGTTAGGTGAAAAAAAGAATCACGGTTTCGAAATGTATACGTGTATATTAGTTGTAATTAGTCAGCAATTAATTATTTATATACGCTATTAGAACCACAAATAAAATTACGCCTTTCACCTTCGGAACAAATGGATCAAAGTGCGAAAATATGAATAATTTTTATTACGTAGCATTATTTTACGATTTTAATATCAAATTCTTTTGATTTCGTGTGCTCAGTAATATACAACTAAATGACAATGCAATAGATATAGATGATTAAAAGAATCACTTTTACGAATAAAATAGGGTTTTTAAAATCGTAATAATAATGATTTTATAAATAATTTATTATAGCTTGATAGATCTATACATCTTTTAAAGATATAATGATAAAGTAAATTTCAATCAAAAGAAGACAAAAAGAGATTTAGTCCCAAGAAAATATAGCTCGCCGCATTGAATTGTATGTAAATCAAAATTGAAGGTTACAAGAAAATTACTTTGATAATTCTATAGCAGCTTTCACAGAATATTGTGACTCTGTGAGGTATCCTTTTATCAGGCAGTCATTGAAACGCAATGCAAGTGTAGAAAAGACGTCCAAACCATTATTTACCGATTAAAAAACCATTTGTAATTCTACTGTTAAATTATTTAATAAGCTTATTTTAATGAATCTAAAATATTAAATAAATTCCGATTAGAGCAATTTTTCTCGAATTATAACAAATAGAAAAGCTCAACAGTAGCATGTGTACAACGAAATTCCTTGCCAAAAAATCTTTAATTTATTAGATTTCTCAGAAATTTTCCATGAAGTATGTCCTGGATCGATCCCGCAGCCATGAAGCTCGTAAAATAAACCTTGGACTATGTGGGTCCTCGCCCTCGTCACACTTTTTTGGCAAAGAGCGCACCTTAATTTCGGCGGCTGGAACGATCGGTGAACCATATAGCTATATAATAGCCAGGGCGCTTGGCCAGCGGCAGCCTGAGAGCCAAGCAATCGGTCGATGGGTAACCAGGGGAACCAAGGCCGAGCAGCGCGCGCGGCTCGATAACTCGAACTTTCCTCGCGCACGCGGTGAAAACGCCCGTAAAGGGTACATACATAGACGCATATATATACAATGTTTAATAGCCTGTCTATATGACTATATCTGGCCGACGCATACTTTTACAATAGCTATGCTCGCTCGCTTTGCGCAACCTGGATAATATATACTGATTTTTCGAAAAGGGAAAATCGAACGCGGAACTTTATATATTACGCAAGCCTCAATTGCAGCTTAACACCAACGGGCTACTTGCTCATTTCAGATTGTTCGAGAAAAAGGAGAATTTTTATATATACACCTAATTAAAGTTGAATTATAAATTGTTAACTGGTTTATTACAAAGTAAATCTTTTCAATATCATACTTTTAACAACTAAAATTTTTAAAACCTCTCTATCTTACAAGTCATAAAAACTCTCGACAAAACGATATTTTGTAGCGAAGCAGACGGATTAAGAGCAAAGCAAAAATATAATTACCTGCAACATCATAATTTTGCCATTCATTATTTAGAAAGCTATTTATTTATTTACACTTTTTCTTATTATTTGTTCGTTTTTAATTACAAAGCTGTTTAATTACTTTGAAATTAAATTTCAGAATATTTCCGTGTATTTGTAGTCTTATTAAAACAAAAATATTAAAAAAAAAAACTAATTAAATAATCGAACTAAAAAACTTTCAAGTAATAATTCACTCTTTAACGATCGATCTATATATAAGTGCTTATACTTTCCGCTATAAAAGCCGTTCCAATGAAGATACAATTTCTTCTGAAATAACAATTTAGTTGAGTGCAGGGAGTGTACGAAAACCAATAGTCGCTATATTGACCCACCTTTTCCGCGACTTCATAAGCTATCAGTAGATAAACCAATGAATACCAGATGCCGAAGGAAGCAAGGAGCGATAAGTTGATGACATGAAAAATAAAACGCACCGTAGTCAACTTAGATTTTTTGGGGCCGACTGTATCGAGGTCGAAAACGGGATCATCACCATAAATCACGTGACGGGAGCTCCAATACACACGCCCTTTTATATGAGCTTGGGACACGGAATTTGGTACTTGAGGCCCTTTTAACGATGCCGGCTCCTAATAAAGCATGACGGCTAACAAATAGTCCTCGTTAATTAAACCTGAATATTCGCATTCAATTCATATGATGAAGTAACGATATTTTTTGTTTGGGCTAGAATCTTTAACAATGTGAAAGTGTATTAATGATTCATTGTTTGAGTCGATTTATAGAAAGATTTTAATTTTGCACTGCTAAAATCTTTAATACACATGTAAAAATTGAATGACGTTCGCGTCTTTGCAAAAAATTATTGTGTGAAATAAATTTTTTTCTTAAAAAAATATATTAATAATAGTAATAGAATTATAAAATACATTAGGTATAGAGGGCATACCTTTCATCTTTATTTAATATTCAGTAATAATGAGATAAACTTCACTTTCCCATTAAGCGCAAATAGTAAACCTACTTTTTTCGAAGAAAAGTTAATACAGCGATTTATAGGCCGCAATGCTTCACTTATAAGATCAGCAACAAACACTGTTACAAATAATCTAGAGAAATCGACGGGAGCAAATATATATTCGGAACGTGAGTCAGATACAATAGCAATCTGAAATTTCCGTGAGAATGTGGGTTAATATCGCGTGCATTATTCTGTCATAGTTTCGCTGAATATTGATTAATTTTTCCATCATATGCGAAATGAAAAGTACTGTAAAACGCAAGCACTTATCGCGATGAGCGAAGCTAATAATTATTATCTGTGGAAATAGTCTAAGCTTGAGCGAATATTAGAATATAATTGTTAATATAAGAGGAGAGGTATATACCTTTCAATCTTAGAAAGTTGGATGATCAAATGTTTTGAGTCTTGAAATATGAAAGTTAAATAAGAACATTTTCATACGTTTGTTATTCAGGCGTTCTCGATATTCCTTAAAAATCTTTAAGCAATAACTTCCCGTTAGAAATTTTAAAAGGAAATAGTTACGAAAACATCCTGAGAGCCCTTTGATTTTCCTAATAATGATGACGTTTCGATCCTCCTTCTAATTTTCGACAAGCGCCGACGATTGAGGCAGCAGCAGCGCGGCAGAGCTGCAGTAAAGAGCAAGTACATCCCGCGATTTAGTGAGTAACAATTTATTTATAATTACACAAAGCTGCAGAATAATCGGTGGCCATGCCTATAAATAATGCATGGCATTCCGGTGCTGCGCGGCGTGCGCACAGACTCCTCGGGCACGGTGTAATTCAAGAAAGCCCGTAATTTAATATGCATAACATCGGAGGAATGCCTATGATCGAGATAGTACTAGCTGCGCATGTTTCGCAGTGAAAACTTTTGAAAAATAAGTCTTTTGCTCGATGCGTAATAGTTTGTTTATTATATTCTCCTTTGTAATTTACTGTTCATTTAGGTTTGTCATAGCTCGCGTTTATGTTAATTGGATGATGCAGAGGAAGGTGAGAGTTCTTATGAGTTTAGATCATGGTTATGAATATATGTAACTGGGAACTGATTATTTCATGACTAATTTGTAGGAGAACAAGCATTACGCCTTTATAGATTGAAATTATTTGCATCATAAGAAAAGAGATGTTATATTTAAAAAAAATGTAATATTAAAACCTTTTTACCGCATACTAAAAATCTTTTAGCACCTTCTAATTATTGCTGTAGACTTAAAGAACTAAAATGTCGGTCAAACAATCGAGACTTGAGTAATAATTAAATATGAAATTTTGAGCATAGTTTCTACTGTAAACAAACGAAAAATAATGACTATAAGAACAACATTTGAATATATACCCGATTAAATTTATTACATTCAATTACCAAACAATTAATAAAACTTTTTAAAAAGAAATTCTGAAAGATTTATTATAATTTAAGGTCTTTAGATGTCCACTGAATCGTGAGTTACAGATTATCAAAGTCAATTACCGAGTAATATAAATTTTTTCTAAGTCATCTTGAGTATATGAAATTGCAAAATTATATTAAAAACTAAAGAAAAAAAAACTACAAAAATCCCTTGCTTTATGATTAATTGTTTCATGAACTACCCTATTCAAGATTTATCTATTATGATTTCAAAATTTCAACAAAAACTTAAGTGTACAAGATATTGCATGAGGAAAAATTACGCAATCATTTATAAATTCGCATCAAGAAGATACCTGCCTATCTCCGCACAAATCCAGACACTTATTAAAAACTCAAGCCTCGCAGGAAATATTCTGTAAGTATCCGTGGCACGTTTCCTTAACACTGAACAATTATTAAACGTTCTCTGAAATTGCCGCATAAAGGAGAGTGGGCAAAAGTCTCACACTTTTTATTTTCCATTTTTCGTAACACTCAAGGGAACAAATTAAAAATTTTGTACGTTTAAATTTTTATGTAATCTAATTTTAAAATTTTAAACTTATATATTTATTTAATTACAAAATGTTTTAAAGAATTATTTTAGTTTATTTTTCAGAAATCTTTGATATACAAGAAGTAATAGAACATAATTTTTGGAGGAAGTAATTTGTGCATTTAAAATATAAAAAATGTAGGTTTACTGAAAAAAAAACATTTTACTTAAAAAAATCGCCGAAATATGTTTGTAATTTAAACAATATCCGTTAAGATATTAGTGTAGGTAGATTGCCCGGTATACACATAATATATAGGTATCATACAAACGCAAGAATCCGAATTTTTTCAGGTTTCTCATTGTTTTCTCACGGCGGACTTTCACGTCCGTGAGCTAGAGTTTGCTTTACGGGCGTGCGAGGGAAAACGAAGGAGGAAACGTGGGCACACGCGACAATTGTCGCAATTATGCCGGCGCACTGAATGGGGAATGCGCAAGTATTGTAAAGGCCGGACTGCTATGCAGCAGCGCGAATCCCGTCAGGTGCGCCGTTCGGGGTGTAGCTATATATAAGTATACGCGCCGGAAGTGAAACGAGGAACTGCGACGTTACATCGTTGGCGCGTCGCGCTACGCTCGTCTCCTGGATCCTCTCCGCAGTCTGGCTTTTATTACGCTTTCAGTGCCTTACTGTTCTGATTTTAAAGTGCCCTCTTACGTTTCGCTGTCCCCCTTCATTCTTTTTCGTGAATCCCCGACGGTTAAGTAAGTGAATTATGTAAAATTTACCGGCTCTTCAGTACAGTGTGAAATAGGGAATATTCTTTCCTGGCGTTTCCACTGTATTGAACACATCACGTTATGCAGCGCCCGTACGTAACGAATTTTTTCAACTTTTCTATTTAAATTTCAAAAACTTTGAGAAAAAGGCACAGCACTGATTAATAAGACCATAAGACTATCCTTTTATATCCTCTATTTATTGCGCTTTCATTTCTCTTGCCATAAGTAGATACTAATTTTTTAGGAATATCGTAAAAATTATATTTTCCAAATTAAAACTAGTCATGAATTTCACGATTAAACATTTGAACGTTCATAAAAGCCCGGAATAATAACTCCAGAAACGCATGAAAACGGATTAAACTCGACGAAATAGAGTCATAAAAAAATGAAGCAAAGCCTCGTTAATGGAGAGCTCGCTCCCTCCCCATCAGTCGTAAAATTCGCGAAAACGAAAATCGCAATAACGACTCCAAAAATATAAGAGCCGCGCTCAGCGGCGCGCGAACTACGCTTCGGCCAGAGAAAGAAGAGAAGAATAAAACGGCTCGGCTCGAGCAATTTCCGGTTATTAATAAACGAGATTTCATTGGGCTTAACGGCCTCTCGCCGCGGTATAATCGGGCACTTTCCCTCGCGCGATATTTGCGCGGGAAAACGGGAGCGCGAATAATGGAGAGCCTAGAACTGGAGAGAAGCCGCAACGACGAGAGACACAATTCACTTGCGCTCTGCGAGCCCCAATCGAGCATTAACGCGAGCCACGCGCAACGATTATGTTCTGTTTGAAAACGGCCGGTGATATTGTTGTTGCCATTTACCATTGCTATAGGGCTAGGCGAACGCGATTTTTCTCCTGACACGGCTGTATTTGCCTTGGGCATGGGCTTGCTTGATTCGCCGGAGTATTAAAGGTAATCGCGAGATTGCTTGTACAGCTATTGTCTGACAAGTACAACTGTACGTTTCAATGAACGTTTGGAGAATGATACTTGCAGTGGCTGGATTTTAGTTACTGGACCGTA
>JAPYZA010000763.1:0-25437 GCA_030522685.1 Eupelmus azureus | reverse complement strand
CATTAAAATCCTTATCATAGTTTCATTAATAAGCTTCGTTAATAAATCTAAAAGCAGGTTGATTAGTTTCATTAATTTATGTAAAAAGGAATTTTTACGACCTAGTGCACGAGAATAAATGCCAAAGGCGGGAGGGATGCGCGAGCGTGCTCGGTCGAACGTAAAAACGCGTGTTTGCATCAGATCGGCTGGCACACTTTCTTCCGCGTCGGCCGATCCGTTCCTCTTTCACGCCTTTGAGAATCCGGTGAGTTAACCAACTCACATAGATATCTTTACGGCCAGTTCGTATCCGCTATCTTCGCGATCGAATGTATTTTTCCTCTTATGGTATCTTAACTGTACGGGAAAATTTATTTTTCGTAAATGAGCTTCGATAAATTTAAACTTTATGATGTTAACCACGGACGTAGTTTATTAGCAATAAGTCGAACGTAATTTTATACGTTTTAATATTTTTTAGTAAAGTATATTATAAAAATCAACAGAGCCACTATTAATGTTTTTTGTATTAAGAAAATAGTTTCATAAACTTTTCGAATTATGATTTCTTTATTTAAAACCAACAATTTTAATTAACAACAATAATTTTAATACATAAATAATAAGTCCGTGTAAATAAATAACAATAATCACATTTGTACTCCGCAAATCACTTACTTTCGATAAATGATATAAAAAAATAACGAAAAATGTTTTGTAAGTCAGTCGTTGCACACAAATCAGCAGTAGATCAAACAAAAATTATCATAACGTAGATATACTTAAAAATTTCACTTTGTCATCAAAACCTTTTAACACTTTTCATTTTCATTCAACCCAACAGGTCTCACTTTCCACTTTTTTCGTATGCTTGTCACTGTCACTGTCACCGTTAATGCAAAATTTCGTTATCACTGTCACTTTCTTCTTTGGTCGTTTATTCCAGTAATCAGTCAGATATCCTACGTAATTACTTTGTTTTAGGATTAATATTTGATCAATTGTTATAATAAGAATCTTTGGATATTTTAAATTAAAATAATAAATATGCAATAAATAAAATAATTAAAAAATTAACAAATTAATAGTATATAGATCAATGTTTATCTTATAGTTAATCTAATTGTCTTTGTGAAGTTGAATGTCACGTCTATAAATAATGTAAATAGTTTGTCTTGTTATGAGTGTATGTCTAATTGTACTGTTCAGTCACCAGTAGGAACTACAATGTTAGTTAAACCGTCAGAAAGATTTTATCTTTGCAATTTTTAAAAATGCTATAATACTGCACTTCCAATTAATGAAAATTTTATAAATCCATGGAGAATGTATGATCATTACGATTTTTTTTTAATTTAACCACCCATAATACAAAATTTTTGTAATTTTGATTATTTAGAAGAGTAAACAATTCCTATTCATAATTTGTTTATAGTTACTTTATACAACGTTTTATACAACAATAAACTCAGAATTACCAGAAATAACTTTTCCAATACCCAAATCGAATTCCCTCTCTCCAAATTCCAAACAAAATCTCCATGGATTTAAAAAATCTTCAAAAACTCAAACGCATAACATTCGTGACAGTATACTACAGTCGATAAGGCAGGAAAACCCGCGAGTATTTCTCTTATTATCGCGATGCCAGAATCCCGGCCGGTATGACCGGCACGTGTCCTCGATAAGGATTGTTGCTCCAAAGACCGTCTACGCTTCTGCGCCGTCGATGTTTCGTGCTCACTTCTTGCGCGTAAACGATGTGGTGGCCGTCGTCGTCCTTGCTGCCTGCGAGCTTCTTCGCGGCTACTATCAGCGAGAGCATAAGGGCGAGGGATGACACCATGAGGGCCTTCATAGCCAGAAGCCCGAGGGCACCGAAGCCCATCGCTGCCATCATTTTACCTGGGGTGTATTTACATTTTTTTTTATGAGGGCTTTAGGTGAAGTTTTATTAGAGAAAAATTAATGAGGCGTACCCATCATGAGCGCCATCAGCATGACTCCGCCGTCGCCCTTCTTTCCGCCACCGAACCCGCCTCCGCCGCCGCCTCCCCTGCCTGGAATTTGGGTGTAAATAAAGTTTATACTGGTGTACGTAAATAATTTCGTAGGTATGAATATAAGTGCGAGTGATCCAATTGTCATATTTTGGGTGCTTTTACTGTTTATAATACGTAATATTCATACACCTCCAACGATAATTAAATAAAATATTGACTTGAATCAAGTATTTACTAACGTTTTCACTTTGACAAAATATTTTATTATCAAAATATTATTTCTAATTTAGCAAGTAAAAAATAGTAAAAATCTAGCTTCGTTTTGTTTGAAATAAACGATAATGCAAACAATTACATATAAAAACTTAACAATATGTTTAAAATATGAAAATCAAGTAGCAACCTATAATAAAGTTACAAAAATATTATTCCTTCATATTATTTTAAATTAATAAAATAATATGAAAAATAATGATGACTTAATAGAATAATGATGTAATAATTATTATTAAAATCTTATTAACTGTGTTAGTAGTTTCAATGTAATTGAGAATAATAATATAGAAATTTTAAAAGAAAACCAACATTATTTTATCTTCATTAAAATTGTAACAATTAAAATATCTAAACAATACCTTGTTCGATTGACGGCAGGCTTCTCTCAATAGCAGCCTCTAAATTTCCAGGCAGCATACTCGGCAACTTGATCCTCAACTCTCTGCTCTCCAAAAAACTCATAACCGACCCCAACGACCCAGCATCCTTAAGCACTCTGCCACCTCTGGAAGGCTCCTCCTTAACTTCTCTTTCCACCAAACTGACCCCATCAAAAATCTCCAAACTTCTCTTCTTCCTAGCCTCCTCCAACAACTTCTGAACTATTCGCCTGACCAGCCTAATCCCATGACAGGATACAGAGGTGTTCGCGATCCCACTAAACTCTTCGTTCGCGCACGTCACCGAAAAGCCCTTCCAAATGGTATCATTGTTCTCCGTTGCTCTGGCATAATCGAAGATCAAAATAATCGCGAGGAGCAGAAGCGTTCGCGATGGTTTCATGACGTTGTTGCAGTGACGCGGGACAGTAACAATGAAGACCAGCCAGACTACAACGGGCTTTATATTCCGGCTAGGAATATAGGCTTCGAGTGACAAAAACGACCCCGAGACGAAATGGAAGATCATCTGATTTTTCGTTAGGCCTGGAGATTGTTGCCCGGAGAAAGATGCTGTCTATAGCTGCTGATCTCGCGAGCGTTTACAGAGCGTTACGGAGCGTTGGAAAGGCGACGAGGGGAGCGTTTTTGCCCGACGGTTCCTAGATACCTACATAAAGGCAATTTCGCGCCGGTTCTACACGTTTGCCTGCGTTCGTCTATGGTGTTAATGACGCCGACGACTGGCCCGCTCATGATGAATACGCTGTTGGGGGGTAATGGAGAATGAGGCTTTTTTCTGGGAGACCGCTGAATAGTAAATAGGCAAGTTTGATTAGAGCCGCAATGGAGCTTGCTTTGCTGAGAGAATGGAATTGGCTGGATTTTTTGCGAGCTGCATACCTAGAAACATCGGGACTATTAATTTTCTCACATTTTCGTTGCCACTCGAGCGAGACTTTTTTTAGGTGGATTTTTTGCTGTTTACTTATTGAAACGACTGTTCTGGTTAATGAAACAAATATGTTTTTAGCGTGCTTTTTATGTTTACGCGTACAAAAATAAAATATTGACTGCAAAATAAAAGTGTAATTAAACAGTTTTAGCATTCATAATAATTTGCTGGGACTGAAATAAGAAATTTTTACGTTGAAATACATAAGTTTGTAATTTGTTTTATATATTTGTAAACTTTTAAAGTAATTAAATGTCATTTCATAATATTTTAATTTTTGATTTTATACATGGCAATATTTAGATGGAATTAAATCAAAATTGAATTTACTTATGATTTATGAAAAAAATAAATAGAAACATTTTTTTTTTAAGATAATAGATATACAATCTTGACCATTGCTTATATTATTATATCGTACTTTTTTTCTATTGTAACTTGTCGTAGTTATAACAACTTGTACATAGACACATATATTCTATACTCAATTTCTGTTTACTATCATTAATAAAAATTTAAAATAATAATGTTACGCTGCATATGAAAAAATTATTGTTTAATATCCTATTCTTATCAATCTTTACAAAATAAAAAAAATTTTGTAAGATTTTTCCTCTACCCTTAGTATTTCTATCAATATTAATTACAATATTTGTACAACGTTAATTTCATTAGAACCATATACCTGTTCAATAAATAATATTTTACTTAAATATTAGATAAAAGATAAATGTTTAGGAAGCATAATTCGTCCAAAATTCATGTTTACTTATATTTCTATTTAAATTCCAAAGAAGCAAAAAATGTTGAAGACCTATTATTTTTTTGGCTAATGTTTTTCTTATCTTGTACTACTTTGTTTCGTGAAAGCATTTAAAAAATTGGAATTTATATTTATGTTGTGAATCATCAAAATAGGATTAATTTATGGTTGAAATTCCACGCAATACAAGAATTACGGCATTCCTTGATCATTTACAACTAGGTCACTTTACTTTAATACAGTTTTAGATCCTTGATCTTGCTATGATTATTGTATCAACATAAAAGAAAGTGTGTTACAAATATCTCAATTATAAGAAGATCCTTTTTACAATTGTTTTAATACTTTAAAAAAATATATTAAAACTTTAAATTAGCAATTATAGGTAAATATATAACTATGAAAGACAATACAAAACAAAATATTTTTTATAAGCATCTAATTTGTAACATATAATTCGATATGTAAAATTTAAAAAGTACAAAAATTTAATGAAAAACTATTATTGTAATTAGTTTATATTTTTTATATTTTTTAAACTAAAAATGTGTCTTCAACGATACTTACAACAAAAAATTAAATTTCATTAACACATGATCATAAGAATTAATAAGAAAACTAATAATCGACTCTACAATTATACAAAAATAGAAAACAAATTTTATAACCATAGATTATACAAAATAAAGCTTATCAAACTAAAATTTCTTATGAAACCTACAAAAAATATCAAATCAATCAATTAACCGAGCAGCAAAACCGCTGATTAACATCTCAAAAAAGGCACCGCCAACTTAACAACCTCCAATCCCAAGAACAAAAAGAATCACGCCTTTCTCGCCGAGCTTATCGTTCGCGAAATTCGCGTCGTGTGAGATCCGCATCGTACCCACCTTATCGAGAACACTCATATAACCACACTTACACAAGGTTTAACGATATGGATTATAGTACAGCAGAGAGAGAAAAGGGCGAGCTCGCCCAGTCCGAGCGTACAAAACGCAGTAAAAAAAAAAAGAAGAGTACGACGACGGGTGAAAGAGAGAAGCCGGGCCTTCTCTCCAATCTAGTTCATCTCCGTATATATGCCTTTCTCTTCTGTGCCACTTCCAGGGGCCCCGGCGACGTGTATGCATGTATATACGAGCGCGGCAAGGATATAACCCGAGCCGGCACGTAACACTTGGCCCATTCTCGCGCCAAGGAGGATCCACATACACATCGGGCTCTGCGATCTTCTTTCTCCTCCCTGGCTCGCGGCTACTTTATGCGCGGCGAAGGAAGCCTGGCCGCTCGCTTTTTGCAAGTTTTTCGAATACTTTCGTTTTCTGATGAAATTTTGGCGCTTGCGGGTTTGGGCGGACGACGGTCGTTTCGGACTTTCGTTTTTGGGATAAATAATAATAAAAACAATCGATGTAGGTTTGGAGAGATGAGATTTTACGTTCCGTTGAGATTTTATTTAATTTTAGTTGTGGTAATATGAATGTTTTGAGAGAATATTTGAATTTAGAGAACTAATGATCATTTAATTTTTTAATCAAACAATTTACATAAAATGGTGAATAAAGTAATTATGTATATCAATGGCTTTAGAGTTTTGCAGAAAGTGACCTTAAAAATTAATAAAGCTCACTTTGTTGTTCGCCACTAATTACTTTATTTTGGTTCCAGCGAACTTCTAAAACTGTATACTTGTAAATAAAAATCAACTCTTTATGCATTATTATTATTATATTAAAACAACACACAAAAATACATTAAAACGAGATTTATTTTATATATTTTGCAATCCGTTTACATGCAGGTATAGAAATTTAACTCATCTTTCGATCTAGTCATAAACTAATCGATAGACCTAAGCATATTTCATTGTATCAAATAGTTCAAAAGTATGTTAATAAATATACAATTTTTATTTTACGTAAGTTGCAATAAATAATATTTACAAAATTTTATCATACAATTCATTACAATTATTATTTTGCGGTATACCGTCTATCGATATAACACTTTATAGTGATATAAAAGTTCCGTTACATTCCTTGGTTATCTGTAAGTAGGAATTTATAAATAAAATTGAAAATTGCACATTGATCATACAAATTGTTACAAACTTTAATTATAATTAAGGTGAATGTTGATTCAGAAACCAGAATCTTTTTTGTACAGTTACACTTATTCATATAATTGCAGTAATAAAAATGTCTTCTACGAATCCCTCCAAGTTTTAGTACCGCAAGAGCAAATACACATTGCGCTAAAATCAAACAAACCAAACGAAAACAATCCATTACAATAAAAAGTTGTTTTTGAGGCATCGCAAGTCACGTTCAAAAGTAAATTTTCTCAAATAAGACTTTCACTATTTCGATAAACAATCTTTCTATATTTAGAAAATAAATACAGGAGATTTCTCCCTAGCCGCAGTCCGCTCCAAGAAGAAAGTTCAATTCAAATCCAAGAACACATCAACAACAAAAAAAGCGATCCTTAAAAAAACACAATCCGATCAACTCCCCATAGTAAAATCCTCAGCGACATTTTCTTCGCGCAACCATCCAGCACGTAAACTCAAAAAAAAAAAGAAAAAGCGTATAGAAGACATTATAGCAGCTCAAGAGAAGGACAGCTCGCGCGTCGCGCGAAGAAAGTGCTCTCGCGCGTTAACCTACATATCCTGCCGAACAAAGTGAGGCCCCGGCTTGTAAAGTATATGTATCGTGTCTGCTTGACCTTGAACTGTCAATTTCGGCATCGCGCTCGTTTGATCCTGCGCGCGATTCCGAGATATTCGCGTGAGAAATCGAAAGTCCTCCTTTTCACCTCGTCCTTTCTTAGGACGCTTGCGCGCGTATATTTGTATCTGCGGTCTCGTTTCTCTTTCTTTAGCGCGAGCGCGCCGCGGCCGCGTTTATCTCCCACGATCGAGAGTCCGTTCGTGCGTCTCTTCCGGTCCACGAGCAGAAGAGAAAGTTGGTGGCTCGGAAAAGGAGGCCGTACGGCTGGAGCTTGTTCCTTGTAGCCTGGGATGCGTGTAGACGTGTCTGCGGATGGATTAGTGGATGTGGATGTGTGTGGGTATTGCTGGTATGTGCGTGCGTTTATTTAGTTCAGTCGTGTACGGCTGTGCTAGTGGCGCTGGGTTTGATGTTTAATGCGGATTAATGTTTATTTAAAAATTTGTTATGCGTGGGTATCGTACTTGTAAAATCGTTGGATTTATTATTTTCAGCTTTCTAAGTTTGTGAATGGAGATTAATGATTAATAATGTTTATAGTGTGCTTTTTGATGTTGATATGCACAAGTAGAACATTGATAAATGCATTGATAACTGTGAGACTTTGATGCGAACGATTTTTTCTTTATGAGTATCTTGGTCTTACCATACCCGGAATTTTCTACTGAAAATTCATAGATACTTAAACTAGTTTTTTTTATTTATACTTATATTGTTTGTGGACTGTAAACATTTATTACGATTATTTAAATTACAAATGAATTTATTAAATATTTAACAATAGCTTAAAGTGGTATTGGATTTAATAATATCAATAGATCAAGAAATAATATACATTGTAAAAGGTATACTTTTATTATAAAACTCAATATTATTATTAATACTTCTATATAACGTTTAGATCGATTTTCAAACACGACCCATTAAGAAGTAACTTATTTGGTAATAAAATACTTTCAAGAAAAACTTAGCTCACGATATCAAAATAATGTATAAAAATTCTAAAAATTCAAGAAGTAATATGACTGAAGAAGGAAATACAGTAATAAACTTTGTTTGAATAAAATAAAATGAAGGAAATCGTAAAATGTAAAAAAGATGTCATTTCTCTTTTAAATTGTAACCTTGACTTTAAAAGATCAATAAAATGTTTTTCTAGCCTCTAAAAGATATTGACCTATTTTCTCATCACATTTGAATTTTACCTACTTCGTCATCGATGTGAAAGTCTTTTATCACAATGAATGGTTCTTTCTTGATGTTTTATATAAAAAAAACTTTGGTACAACTAGCCTTTTTTTTAAACTTTAATAATGAAGTAATAATAAATTATTAAACTTTTACAAACCTTGATTTACTAAAACAGATAGTGTATTATCTATAATTAAAATTTATAATACTTCAGAAATGAATCTTTACTATTTACATTTACTTTAACGAATACATCGCATTAAAAAAGCCTATTAGATTGCTTGAATGCTATTTAAACCTATCTAAAGTTCAAATTAAAAATAGGAATTACAAATAAATAAATGATTAATATTTTTTATTGTATTTTATGAAATACAATAAAAATACTGTTATGAAATATTCTTTTGATTAAAATAATATTTAACTTCTGATTTAATACTTTAAAAAGTTAATGATTTCTTTGGCATCTCTATATGTTTAATAACTTGATAAAATTAATTTTTCAATTTGATTATGAATTTCCAGTTTCAAACTAGCCGACAAACGCAATCAATAAACTTGTTCATAAGTCTAAAACATCTAAGAACGAACATAAATACAATCACATCCTTCCAGCCAATTAAGCAATCCCATCCACAAAATCCTACCCATCAACTCACATTAACCAACCTACAATTAAACCCCACAGTATTTACATCCCCACAACTAAAATCCCCGCATCTACTAATTCATCCACTCCAACTCTACAATCATCCAAGCAAAATTCCATCCCGATCGCGTGTTACCGATCTCCCGTGCCTCCTCTTACCAGCTTTAAAAAATAAAGCAACAGAGGATACTGCACCGGTCACGAACCCTCAAGCCTTGGCATTGGTATGTCATTTGACGAGGCCGTCATCCTTGAACTTGGCCGGCGGCGTGCTCGGCTCGCTCACGAGGTAAACGAGCGGCTGCTGCGTGCTCGGCTGCGGCGGCGGCGGCAGCATCCCGTAATTTTCGGCGGCCACTTTTACTTGGCCGTCGGCAGTGAAAGGCAGCCGGCCGTAGCCGTCACGGATGCCCGAGCCGTCGTCGATTTTCTCCGCGCTTCCGCGAGTCGCCACTTGCCGGTAGATCGAGTTCTGCTCGCCGGTCTCGCTGGTGCTGCCGATGTTTGGGTAGGGTTGGTAGTTGAAAAAATTCGGCAGCTGCGCGTAGCTTTCCAGGGACAGGCCGATTCCGTTGTTGAAGTCTTGAAGAGATAAAGAGTATGGTGAATGGGAGGTGGGGGATGGGTTTGGGTGCTGGGTAGCGCGCGAGTGTTTGAATGGGATTGCAGGTGGCGGGAAGATGAGCGGAGAGAAAGTTATCGGGAATCTACGTTACCGATCCTAGGTTTTTTCTGGTTTTGTTGGCGTTTTGAAATTGTCGGGAAAATGTTTGTTTTTTTTATATTTTTTGTGGGTAGTTTTGATAATTATTGATGGAGATGGCGTAAATGTTTGGAATTAAAATGGTTAGCGAAATTTTTTATCTAATTCATCTCTGTCGATAAGGTAGTAATTGTGAATTAATAATAATCTATTTTAACGATTGTTAGTTGATTGTTTAATGCAATTATTCCTTTCGATTAACTAACAAATCGATATTATAATTTAATTTAATTTTTTTATGTAAACTATGAGTTTAAAGGCAAAAATGTATATATAACTGACACTTTTGATTTATTTAACGACTTTATAATATGTGTTTTCGTGACAGTTTGTGCATAGTTAAAAATTAATGAACTTCGAAAATTTTACACTATATTTGTTTTTATTATTTTAAGTAAAATTATCGTTAGTTGTAATGGTTTATAAAAAATGAAAAATATTTTTCTGTTTCGGTGTGTCAAGTTCTAAACATATAAATACGTAAGTAAATCTAAAACGTAAGTATCTATTTTATTATAAAATAATACGTTTAATCCTCATATGAATACTCTTTTTAGAAATAATTATTACAAATATAAGTACCATAAATATAAATAATATAAATTTCAAAAACTATCACGTATGCTCTATTTGCTGGACAGTGTTTCATCATCACGATCATAACAATAACTTCTTACACCTCACCAACTTTACCAAATTTTTAACACCTCACTTTATTAATAATAACATCGACATTACCTCTATACGCATCAGCCTGCTGCCTATAATTCTGCGACTCCCCAACAGCCATATCCGCCACATCATAATTCCTCTTGGCGAGCCCTTCCGTCTCCTCCTGCTTGACAGCCGGAGTCCCCAGTGCAGCCGCCGCACCCAGAGCCGCCGCAGCCCCAAGCTGCGCATCCGTATTCGCATCGTCCGTCGTCCAGAAACACTTATACTTCCCGTTCTCCCCTATACTCCTCTGCTCCTTCGGCTTCAAAACGTGCCTCCGATCCGGCACCCTCGTCCTCCTGTCGAACATCAACTTATAGGCACCCGGATCCGTGGGCACGAAGCCGTTGTACACCTTGTAATACTTGGGCGGCTTGCTTATACTGTTGGTCTCGATCCTGCCCATCATCGGCTCCTTGTCCGTGAGATACTGATAGCGGAAGGCCGGCATCGTGATCGGCGTGTTGGCCAGCTCCGAGAAGGCTTCGATCTCCGGATGTCGGCTCGGGTCCTCCTGGGCCCAGAGGCCGTACTTGCCCAGGAAGCTCTTGAAGCCGAGCAGAGTGGAGACGAGGAGGTTGAGGTTGGTGGACATGAAGTTCATGACGCTGAGGACGGCGATCTTGGAGAGGACGATGGGCAGGAGGGCCAGGAACTTGAGGCCGATCGCGGCGAGCACCGGCACCAGCACTAGCTTGCCGAAAAGGAACGTTCCTGAGATTGGGAACAAATTTTGGAGCAAGGTTCATTCGGGCTTATACGGCTAGTTTCGTTTAAATATCTAGTCTCGACTTTTTTTTTACAGGAAAGAATTGACGTACCGGTGTTTTATTCTGTTATTTTCTTTTAAAGAATATATTTATATTGAGAAATAAATTAGAGCTTGCAAGTTTTGTTATTTAATTTTAAAGAATATATATTTACATTGAGAAATAAATGAGAGAGCTTGCAATATTCGATTGAAATGATTTTTCAGACAATAATAATTAAAACCACGCCCATTACATTACATAAACTAGAATTAAAGTCTCACAAAATTACGATAACACAAAGCATACGACACTAAAGGGACTACGCGTAAACCACCAAGAAAAAAAAAGTAGCACATCATCCGAAAACAAATCGGACAGACTTACGTTTACCTGCTGATAAGTCGTAATCGTCGTGATGCCTGCCGCTCGTCGCCAGGTCCTGGGCTCCGCTGCCGCCCACGCAGAGCACGAGCAGCGCGAGGACATCGCGGCCTGGCCTCATGATCCTGACACGGGGAGGCTGCCAGCTTGCGCGCAGGACATCAGAGAAGACTGGACACGCGTCTGAAACAAGCCGCGCGCACGGGAGCCGCCGGCTACTTATACGTGGCCAATTAAAACTGCAGCGCGACAATTGCTTGGTCCGGGCCCCGTGACAAATGGATTTAAATGCCGGATACGGGTGCAAATGACTATAATGCCGCCGTGGCCGTGTAGGATTTTGAGGAATTCTGTAAAAAGGAGAAGAGAGAGGGAGGAGAGAAATTCGCGAACGCTCTGTCTAGGTCGTAATGATTGATGTGCTCATTTACGTCATAATGTTTTGTCGAATGGCAGAATTGGTCGAGAGTTGGTGATTAGAGGGGAAATGTGGATAATGAATGTTTTGTGAAAATTTATTGAAGGGGTATCGGGTTATGATTGTTTTCGAGATCTAGTATGTTAAAATCATAAAAGAATATTGTACACTGAAGAATGCTATCTCAAGGCTCAACATTAAGAAAATTCGCTGACTAAAATCCATCGATTTTTCGTCTAAGAAATTAACACAAAAGAAAGAAAGCTAGATTTCCCTTAAAATTAAATTTTTTTTTTTGTTTTTAGAAAACTTACTGTTGAGGACTTAAGTTCTAATATACAATTTCATAATTTCCTAGTAATTGGAAAGATGAATTTTCATGGTTAAATTGCAGCAAATATTTATTTTTATCTAATATTAACTTGATTTCATTATTTAGAAAATTAATTTGTAGCTCAAAGCTATCAACACAATAAATAAATCTTTGATAAAATTATAAGACCTAACGAGTCAAAGAATTTTAGATTACTAATTTATATAATAAAACTTACATCGTAAAGTATAACTAGAACAGATTTAAAAAATACGTTTATTTTGCCAGTTCAATATAACAGTTTTTGATTATATTAATTTTCAGAATTTTAATTGTACAAATTTATTCATTTGTTTAAGAAAGAAGCTTGTAAAAGTGCATACAAGATACCCACCTGTATTAAAAATTTGGTTCGAATAGGAATCGAAATGTTGTACATATACGTTCATAAAGGTGAAAAAAACAGTTTTCAAAACTTATTTATCCACAATTAGCCATACATTAACAACTATTCATACATCATATTTTGATTTTTTTTTAAATTTTATATATTTTTGTTGACAATGATGTAGCTTTTATGATTAAATTTTAAATATATCTTATTACTATAATTCGTATAAATAGTCAAAATATTCAAGTATTTGACAAAAAGAGTATGTATCATTGTATTCAAGAGTATACTGCGTGATCTTACTTTATCAAGAGATGCTAATTCCAAGAAGTAGAATGTCTCATTTAATAACAGTATTAGGATAATTAGAATTTTAATAACTTGATATACAAAATATACGAAAATGTAAGCTTCAACAGAAAAAGCTTATATTTAAAAGATTATAGTTTTGTTATAATTCACGGAGCGTGCTTCTAGATGTGACTCATCTAAAAATTAATTTTGTCTAAAAAGTTTATAATATATCTAGCAGTATAAAATATTAACAAGTGTAATTTCTTGTGAATCAAAGAATTTCTGTGAATTTCATATTTCTTATTTGAATAGCATGATTTTCTATTTATAAAACTATAATTTTGGATAAATTTTTATTATAAGTATTTAACAATAAAACAATAAAAATAACAAATATGTAGAATTTAATAAATAATTTTGGTGGCGTATAATTTTGACTCGAAAAATGTTTCAGCCTATATACGGGAAACTTTGTTTACCTCCTATACAGTTTAATATGTAAATATCTGGTATCCCCAGCTTACGGGTAACTGTGATTACCTATGATGGCATTGACAGTTTAAATTATCTATTTAAACAAAATTAATAAAGTTGAACTCAATAAATAAAGCAGTACAGTAAACGATAACTTATTTACGCCTTTCTTATCTTAATTATCAACGAAACCCACTAAAAATTAATCCATCAACTAGAAAGCAAAAGCACTTATCCAGCAAACCACAGGCGTGGCGTCCAACCAGGAAGCGAATAAATCCACGCGATCGCGAAAGCAAAAGACACACGTATATTGATTGATCGCTTGATTATAACGTGAAACTAGTCATTATTCGGTCTAGGCCACTCCATCCAGATTAAAAATTCGGAAATCTGGGCTACGGGCCAGTAGCAGTACTGTTACATTAATTGAACGGTGAAACTTCCTCGTTTGTAGGTTTTCATCGCCATATATAACCACTCACGGGGCCGGCCGCCCGGCGATCAGACACGACGACAGCAACAATGCGTTCACACACGCTCGCGAAACGAAAGCTCGCGTGTGTCATTTCTTTTCCAGCCTCGCGCGCAGGGGTAGGGCTAAGGAGCGCGCGCGTTCTTGGGCAGCAAAAAAAGGCAAGAAAAAAAAAATAACGCATAAATCGCGACAGTGCGAGCGCGCTCGACCGACCCAACATGGAATTACTCTACTTATCTACTTTCTTACGCTTGGGGAGCTCCGGAAAGCGCGGCTCGCGTGGCCTCCTCCCGCGCGGTTTTTTTTTCTGTGCTCAGCCGGCATCATATAATACTTCCTCGCGCTGCGTTAAGTCTGAGCTCCAGTTTCATAATCAAATTCATCAGGCGATTTCACGCGAATTTTAACTTAGGCCTGCGCCGGAGAGCTATAAAGGCTAATGGCATTTTCGCGGATGAAATATTAGCTTTTCTCTGCCTTTGCGGGCCGTGTAATTCAATTCAATTACCGCGTTATTCCGTTTCACGAGCGTATAAATGGTTTGACGTTGCATATAGCTGGTTGGATTGATAGGATGGACGAGGGGGTGGGGGTGTGAAATAATGATCAGTTGTACTTTATACAAAACAATAAATATTTATTCTCACATTAGACAACAGTAACACGTTATGATACAGTCGATCGCTCTCGCTTGAAGAGAGAGTTAAATAAGTTAATTATACAAAATAATAAAATATAAAGACAGTAGGGGGTAGAAAAAAATGAGCGGCGCAAATATAAATAAATTAGTGCACGTCGTCGTCCCTATGATAACGGTGAAAATAAAGGAGCAGTTAAATGAACGAAAAAGGAAGTGTGAAAAGAGGAGGCGGAGAAAGGGCAGAAGGACGAAAAGATCGGAGGAAAAAGTTACAGCGTTCTACCGTCCATTAAAGTAATAGTGTGTCATTGGTCTCAGTCTCAGTTCACAGTCCGCAGAGAACGAAAGAAAAAGAGTCGAAAACGAAGGGGGGGGGGGGGGAAGGAGAGAATATTGACTCGGCGGTCTCGGTCGATCGGTCGACTTCCGGTCCAGTGTCCAGGTTACACATACACGAAGCCGTGGTCCCCCCCGCGTGCGTGTGCGTACAGGAGAGCGCGCTGGCTGTGACCTTGATCGAACCAGTTTCGCTCCTCTTTCTCCGGGCCGTCTCGGCGTCTTCTCTCCTTCTCGTTTCAATTTACTTTTTTCTCTCCTCTCCGGGCCGATATCTCCCCCTCGGCATGACTGGGAAAGTGGGCCAGTCGCGAGTGCGTGCCTTCCTTTACGCACAGCTTCGCATGGAGCAGTCGGCGTCCGTGTTGTGCTTAATGTCTGTGTGTGTGTGCACGAGAGTATGAGCTTGTGGTATGTATATCCGTTAACCGTTAAATGCATCGTCGTTCGTGCGTACGTAGTAGATCCGTGTGGGTATCGTCGTTTTGCGAGAGAGTCGTTGGGAAAGGATACGACCGTTCGGTCCATGGGAGTATCGGGCCCACTTGTATTTCGGACGTCTGGAGTGGATCGAGTCGGGCTGTAATCGAGTTGCGTCGAGTCCGTCAAGCACTTACGAGTCGAGTCGATGAATTGGAGAGAAAAAAAAACCGTTTGGCGCATGCAGTGTGCAAGTATGGTAGGATATATATACATATACTTAGAACACATACGTATATGGGCATGGAAATTGCGTTGGCCTACATAACATTCGCGCGGGCAAAAACACGCGAGTTTTTCCGCGTTCGCTGATTGTAGGTAAAGGTAATATCGGTACCACCAAGTCCGTGCAGTCAACAAAAATAGATGAGCGCTCATGCGCGCTCGCGAGCGCGCGTGCATTGCTATATAGAGCCGTCGTCTGGTCGCGTGTGTCCGTATCATTTTTTCCATTTTCGAGAAAGTCAACGTGTCCCAGTCGGGGTGGGGTGAAATGATAACGATGACGATGAATACAAGAGGTGAAGAAAGTTTGTTTGACTTAAAGCTAAGGGGGGGGGGGGAGGTAAGGTCGACTTAAATTAGGCCCATAAACGGCAAGAGATGCTTGGATAACCGGGAACGGAAGTTTGAGAGGGAATGACGACTGATCTGCAGTTTTTGCGCGGTTAGATCAACGCGTCTCTGTGGATCGCTCCTCTGGATCTCGTGGCGATTCGGCAGTGGCTAGTCGGGCGTTAACACTTGCGTAGTGGAACACCGCGGTGCGATATACCACCTGGAAAAATTTCCTTCTTCACGCTACAACGAGCCCACCGCATTCGGCGATACGCGTCCGTTAGCGCGAACGAAAGTACTCGAAGATTAGTAAGAAAAATGTACTCCGAGCGAATGATTTCCTTATCGATCCGGCGAGGAACGAGGCCAGCCGAGTGTATCATTAAGCGGCTGATCTAACTACCCGGCCGATCTTTTCCAGGATCCTGGATAAGCGGACGGCCAACTGACCCCGATTGCCCGCGTCTCGCCCGTCTGACCAGTACCGAATCGCCCAGCAGATCCACAGCTAGCTCGACCCTCGTCGACGCCCAGTCTACCACGCATGGTCCCTCGGAAAAGTCGCTCGGTCCCTTCGCCATCCCGTTCCCACTCTCTTTATCTCACGACACGAGAGACACGCGATCAGGAGTCTCACTGGGGCGTGTGCGCGGAGTAGGCCATCTGTTGGGCGGCCTCGGCTTGACGCTCCTGGAAGGCCCTAGCCCAGCCGCCACCAGAGTAGTCACCGTGTCCGTGGCTCTCGATGGTGTGGCTGGCGCTGTGGTGCGGGTGGGCAACCACCTCGTACGTCACGTGCTTCTGGTGAGAGAAGAGCTTCTTCAAGCCGATGATGCCGGCGAGGAGGAGGGCTATCTTGGAGAGGAGCAGAGCTTTGCCGACCAGCAGAGCCAGACCCTTGAAGGCGAGACCACCGATCAGGCCGATCTTGAGGACGGCTGCGGCGAGGAGTGGGCCCATGTTGTTCTTCTTGCCGCGACCTGGAATTTTTGGTTGAGGATTGGTTAGATGGTTTTGTCGGTTGAGTGGTTGATTGCTTACTAAAAGTTTGTATGTTGTTGTATGAATTTTTTAGGTGCCGTGCATGTAACGAAAGGGTAACTGATGAGTACGATTTACCGATCAAATTTAAAATCGATAGCCATTTTAAATAAGCGAATAATATATTTTTTATGAAGGATTTCAGGTATTGTCGATATTTTTTTCGTATATTATGATTTTTAAAGTTGCTAAAATTTCCGAATAATAATAACTGGCTTAATATAGTGACTTTACACTTTCCTAACTTTTATATGATTCTCCAGAAAATGCAAATTCTAATGATACAATAAACCAAAAGATATAAGTGTATGAAAAATGATGCTTGCATTTTTGCTCATATTTTTCACAACTCCGTCATATAATTATTACGGTATTTTAACAAGTGTATGCAACGAGGATATGCAAGTAGGAACTTAAAAAAAATGGTGTTGCTGTGAGATACTATCTGGAGCAATTTGGGCTTGCCCTGAATGTTTGAAGTAACGGGACCGAAAACTAATTATTTGCAAGCGCTCTTGCAAAAATAACATTAAATTTTCGGTGAAAGTAAGGGATTCTTTAGTGAAAAATTTGACCAACAAGCAAAAAAAACATAAAAATTTATTTACTGGCGAAAGTAGTTCACCACTTTCTTTGTTTCCGCAAACATCAAAGTCATGATCAAGCTCAAGGCCACCTTGTTTTTATGACCTCTAATTATCTTCTGAGCGGTAAGAGATCACAATGAATAAAATGAATAATTGTAACAGCAAAAACTTCATTGAAATTAAGAGTTTCATCGTTAATACGTAATCTATTACTCTAACTTAAATTGAATCTTTAATAAAAGATGTAACTAAATTTTTAAGATGCCTATTAAATTTCATATTTTGTATATATTTATTTAATTACTAACAATATAAATTCAAATGATATTTCATAAACATGTAATATTTTCAGCTATTAACCTAATTAAATTTTCTTTATTTGGTAATAAAATTTAAATACGGATGTTCATGCACATTCTGGAAGGTGCAACATCGAACCGTTAATTTTCAAGATAACCACATTACCTCGGTCCTACATTACAAAACCAGTTTTAACTCGGGCTGGACCGACATTCAAATAAAAATTTTATTCCAACAAGTGTTCATGCAAGAGTACAGATTCCAGAATAGCACCTCTGAATTCGTGTACTGTAATGCTCAAAACGAAACCTTTGATATTTACCAAGCCAAATCGAGTGTAAATTTTTCTTTCAAATTACCCTTAATAAAATGATTTATCTCCTATAAACTACTTAAAAATATATCGCGTACTTCTACTCCTATACTTCACCATTTAGTAAGCAATTACCAAAATAAAAGAAAATACAAAACAATATCAATAATTACCATCCTGAACGGCGTTCTCGGAGCGCTCGATCGACAGTCCAAGGTTGAGGGAACCGTTCTCGTCCTCCTTGGCCGAGACGACAACATCGTCCTCAGGCAGGAACCTCCACTTGATGCTGCGCGACTTGACGAAAGCGTAGACCTTGCCGGTAATAAGATCGAATACATCGGATTCGTCGTCCTGGCCGCTACGCCCCGACGACTGGAAGCTCACGACCTCCTCGGTAGCCTGGCTGGTCTTGCGGATCTCGATGTCGTCGGTCAGCTCGATCGAGGCCTTCTTGAGAAGCTTGTTCATGTAGGTGACGAGCTTGAGCATGACGCAGCTGCTGAGGTCGTTCTGCGAGCATTTGACGTTGAGCTTGCGCAGCAGCTCCTCCTCGAACTTGGCCCGGTCTGTCAGCGTCGTCACGGTCTGCTGCTCGACGACGCTGATCTTGTCGAGCTTCTCCACTGGGCTTGCGAGCGCGACGCCCAACAGGCACGCGGCGAAGAGTGCGATTATGGCCTTCATTTTTTCTTAGCTAAGCGCGAGAGAATGGATTTCGTTAGTTTTGTATTTTTTTAAATAATTTATTCGAGAATTGTAAAAGATGTGGTGGTATTATTTGGGTTAATGATACGAGAGCGTTGAAATTCCAAAAATTTGGAAAAGAAAGTAGGATATTTAATACGTTGATTTAATGTATACCCTGAGTGCACTTTGAGCGTAAACGATTTATTTTCGTGCTTATATTCGTGTTAATAATAACGGTCTCACTCGATTGCTCTTCCTTAATACGCACGTGTTACGCACTATAAATTCCACGACCCAGAATATATAGATTAGATCAGAAGTAAAGTAAACATTTATGTTACAACTGATGCACACGTTTTGAATAAAAAATGAAATAGTTTATTGTTTATTTTTTATCAAACCGTTAGATATCACTAAATAACAAGTTTTTTAAAAGTTTAAAATACTGGTAACAAAATAGACTATATATAGGCATGAAAAATGTAACGTGAATATAAATAAGAAAAAATAACGGAATTTTGGGCAGTTATGACTAATGTAAATATATGTAATTATGACATTCAAATATATGTCACAGGGAGCAGCTTAAGTCCATGGTGAATACAAAAGGAGAAATTTCTTTAAGCAGTAAATATGAAGATACATTTCAACGTTTGTTTTCTAACTTCAGTGAATATTTTAAATCTGTATGCGTAACTACTGTGTCGTGTACAAATAAATGCTACTGAAATCACCTTAAGTAACATACTTTAAAAAGAGCTTGACAATTGTAAATGATCTTCAAGAATTAGTTTTAAGTTTCATTTAAGAAAAATGAAATTGTTAAATTTGTTCTTACAAATTTTAGATTACAAATTTTTCTAATTTTAATTATTTTTTAATTTTTATCAATCTATATTAAAACAATATTGAAGTTTTTCACAAGCGTATTGACCAATTTTCACTATTTTATTGTCATTACAAAATTAGCTAACTCAAAATATTAAATTAAGCTTCAACGATAAAAAAAAATGTTAATCATAAGAAACTCCTTCAAAGAAATTTTTATAAACGTAATTTGAGATCAATACTACGGAATAAACTCAACACTTTAAAAATTTGTAAGCACCAAAAAACTCAAGCTGTCAAACCCCATCCAACAATATCAAAACAACCACAAATCAATCGATTTAAAGATCAATAATCCGCGCACGATATTCCCGACCTGTCAATCCCACACCACACCCATCTCATCCCTCAACTCAACAAACACTCTCCCCAACCTCAACCACAACCCTCCCTCCTCCCCTGAAACAACCCAAACCCATCTTAATAAAAAGCAAGCTCACCAGGCAGCGAAAAGACTACGTGCTTCCTTGGCGAACTCTCGTCCTTATCTCTCTCTCTCTCTCTCGACTTCCTCACTACCTTCCTGCCTGCTGCGGCGCGCGCTGAGGTGGAGCCCTTTATCGGTGCAATGAATGCGTGAGCAAGCGGAGTGAACGACGCTTCTGAGGCGCCTCTCTCGCCCCGGCCACTTTATATACGTAGATCTCGCGCGGCAGATTAACAGGCCCCGGCCAGCGCCACGCGCTCTCGCTATACGAGCCGGGTGGGGGGTAGCGCGCGCGCGGTATGGGCCCCTCTTGGGCCTTGCGCCGCGGGAGTGGGAAGCAGGGAGCCGTGTGTACGCGCGCACGCCTGGAGCTTCGACAGGCGATATGAAGCGCGGGAGTGCAGGTAGAGAGAGAGAGGGAGAATGGAAAATGATCATGGGCGAGGACCTGGAGTGTGTCCCGTGATTTTCTGTCGCTTGGGAAAGCGAACGGTATGGGTGGAAGACCGGGATGTATGCATGAGTTGTTGAGATATGGTTTGTGTTTGTTTGTGTTAGGTGATGTTGCTGTTGAGTAAATATTTTTGTGTGAGCTGTAAAGTCACTGAGATTTTTTAATGTTGTGGGATTTGAAATTCGCATTGTCATTTATGTGCTTGATTCGTTATTCGGTACTGAAAGCGTAAGCAAAATTAGTCGCTGATAAATAAAATAAACGCTACATTAACCATTAATTTTAATTAAGATCCTTAATCATTGTATGGATCATGCATAGAGTAATTAGGTTTTGAAACTAAGTCGAAATTTTAATTATTCAGATGACCAGTAAGTAGTTTTAGGCGGGTATGGTAAGACATCAGTGTGAAGTGAAAAGTGATCGATCAATTTTCAACTTTCCCGTCACCTGGAAAAGTCAATTTTCTTTTTTTAATTTGTAGGTGTTTTTACGCTCCAAATAATGGTGTGGATTTCATTTGTCGACTCGGGGAAATTAATGCTGTCGCGGAACTCTCTTAATAGAAATCAGGAAAAGACTTTTTAGGATCTTTTGTCAAAAAACAAATATTATTTAATTAAAATTTTATAATAGACTAATTAAAATTAAGAATAAATAAATTAATTTAGATGTAGATGTTTTATTATTTTTTTGTTTAGCATAAAGACATAACGCCTTTATTAATTCGTTTTTTATAATTTATTTAAAATTTTTTTTATAAATTTATGTAAAGCAGTTAAATAACAAACAATAAATATATTCATTAACAAACAATAAATTATTTTCAAACAATACTTTTAATAATAAATACTTGTTCCAGAATTTATTACAAGTATATTGACTACTATTATAGTTAATTACATTTACTATAGTATTGATTCTGTAATATAAGTTTGTGATTTCCTAAGATAACTGCTTAAGTTCACTTATTTTGTTCTCAGGATATTGATATTTTAATAGATGCGCCTCCAATTACAAGAAACGTGTTCAAATCTACCTTCAGATAATTCATTTAATCACTACATACAAATGAAAAAACAATTAGTAAAATATACAATTTACAGCTCCGGAACTGGATCGGGAATAGACTTATCTCTTCTTCAGATTTCATTGTTCATTTCATGTAAATAATATAACAAAACTGAGTTCAAAAGTAAAGGAAATATTTATTATTTCTGAAAGTATGCTCTAGTTTAATTATATCATAATTTTATCTTTATGTAGCGTCCCATATAAGTAGGTAAGTTTTACATTCAATCGTATAACGTAGATCAGAGAAAACAAGAGAGTGTAGATAAATAAAAACAATTAACACTGTTTATTTATTATTACAGTTCAAACTTTTTGTAAAAATTCGTAATAGATTTTCTAAATTTTTAAAGATACTAAATACAAAATTATTGGTTTTCAATTTATTTCGCTAGAATAAATTACAAAATAAGTATGTATACATATATCCCTATAAAATACTATTTCCTGTTTGCAGATCTAACACATAATTCTTACATATTACAATACTTAAAAGCTAAAATTAGAAATGCAATTATAATTTAATATCAATGATATACTTATTGTTCACCATGCGACATGTACATTTCAAATTTTATTTTATGTATGTAAAATATAATTATAAGATCAAAGTTATAATATCAAAAACATTTATTTGATATTTTTGATAATGATACAAATATATTTCTTGTTCTCTTGTTTGAATTAATATAGATCTCTTAAAATATGTTATTGTTATCATTTAATGATTCAAAAGCAAATATTGCATCAAATTCATGATATTACTTTTTATAAAATTATTTTCATTTAATAGATTTAATAAGTCCTTTTGTTTTTTCTGTGGTAAAAGTTATTTTTATAAGCTGGAAAAAAATAAAAATAAAAATAACCATATTAAATCCTAAAAATCTAGATAACCTTTCATCATTCTAAATAATAATACTACTTAAAAATTTATATTTAGAGTAAATAAAGGAAATTTTTATATCATCATCGTCCGTATTATGAAAATAAAAGTACAACTAATTATAATCCACACAAAAACACATCATTAAGCTCTCCATCCAAAAAATCCATGACAAATAACTATGTTAATCAAGCATCGAGTACCGAACGGTGTTCCAAAAATCTTATTCGTCTAGACACCTCCCAAAGCGCGATTCCCCGGAAGCCGAAAATTCTTCCCACAGCCGTTCCCAACCTCGAATCGAAAAAATCCCGCAGTCTGGGTCAGAGTCTCCTCTTCTCCTCCTCTCCTTTTTTTCAGAAATCATTAAATTATCGAGGATGGCGCACACGCGCTCGAAAGAGGCTGCAAATTCGCGGTACTAGGTGACTACTTTCTCCGCGCGCGCCGCAAGTGCGAGAGATTCGTATCGCTCTCGCGTCTCTCTCTGTGTATAAACGACAAGCGAACGATTAGCCTAGACACAGGCCAGAGAATGATGATCGATTGTGTCCGCGCGAAATGGCTTTGGCAGTTTAAAAGCCGAAGCGCCGAGTCATTCGCGGGCTGCTCTTCAAGCTGGCTGATTAATGTGCACGTGAAGGCGCACTCGTGTAATCGGGTTATAGCCGGGAGGATCGTGACGAGTTGGATTTTCGATTGTAACGATTTTCCGCGAGGTGAAGGTGGAGGAGGTGGATTTGACGATTTGTTTTCATGCGTTTTCGGGGTCGGTTGGACTTTGTGAGGGAGATCCGGTGATGGTTTGGTCGGGGCTTTTATGATTTTTCCTTGTACGTATTGTTTGAGTGTGCGAAGAGGGACTATAAAGTCTGAAGTGGAATAAACTAATAATAGACGTACGTTTTTTAGGGTGTATTTTTTTTGTGTGCCGAAAACGATTTTCTATATGGGAGAATTCGAAACGGATCTTTACTGTTAACGTTAAAGGAGAAAAGTGGCGATTCTGCGAAATGTTTTTTTATGCAATAAATTTTGTTATTCCTTTTAACAAGTCTGAAAATTATAATGTAAAATTGTAGAATATCACATGTTGTGTCGCTTTTCTAAAAAAAATTGGGATAGTTTTTGATAACTGTTTAATTTTATCTCTAATGGGTATAACATAGTGATTTATTATGATTTTTTTTTAATTTTGTGAAAGTTTACTGCAAATAACTTTACCTCCAATGACGCAGCAGCCATCCACCTACTAATATATAAAATTATGATCAACACGTGTATATAATTTTGATATCTATTTAATAATTTTATTGAAGTACTATAAATCTTTGGAAAATTAAGTTTATGTTTACTCTTACCACCATCTTCTCATTTTTTATTAATTTTTATTGATAAAATAGAAGCTTTCTCTTTTGGCCAAATAAAAATTCTTCTGATTGCATGAGTAATCTTGGCCTACAAAAAGAACCATTACTATAGAATGTACGCGCTATTTACATTCGCAATTAATAATCGGATTATTAACATTATAATGAGTCATGCTTTTGAGTTAAACGGGAAGCAGTTTAACATACCTAAAATATTTTATACATTAAAATACCATTTAAATATGTTACAATATTACCAAATAAGTCTGTCAAAAGTCATTTGCAGCAAAAACATCTACGAATAGAAGTCAAGTTCTATTTGTGCATCTTTATTTTTCATTTGCCAGTTAAAACTTCTAATATACGTCTTTGTTACTCTAAGTGTCCAATAAAAATCAATTTTAACGAGTTCCGTAAAAGAAAGTATTGTTAATGCAACCCTATTAATAGAATTGTTACGCCGTTAAGTATTACGAGAGTAATATTTTGCTGTTTTACGCATATGACTAAGGATGTCCATGATTTACAATGATGGTCTGTTGAAATTTCATTAAAGATAAATTCACACGCGCAAAATCAATTTCTTACGTCTCATTTTTCACCGTAAAATAACTTTCTTAGTACAAAATTTATATATCTATTAATGTAATAATAAGCTTTATTATGCGTTAGCAGTCCGTAAATGTCAAGCTACTTGATACATTAATCATCTCTAATGATAAAAGTAAGAAACAATTGGATTTAAATATATACACAACTCAAGTAAATAATTATAATCCTTTACAATAGAAGTAGTCTGGGAATATCAAATGTGGATCACGATTTCATGCCAATAAAAACATACTTATTACGATTATAGTCATAATAATGTTATCTGGTTATGAAATCTTATTGAAAGGATGCGTAATATAATTAAAGTAACCTAGTGAGGTATAACATTCGAAATAAAAACTCTCATAAAAACCGTTTCAATAAAGCATGGAAGATTGTATTATATAAAAGAATTTTAGACTGTATTACCAACCTAAATTTTAAATTATCTGTGATACGTTTTACAACTTTTTTCATTTAAACGTAACATATATTTTTGTTATCTATTTAAAAATCAGTTTGATAACAACTTTTTTATTTTTATTCATAAAAAGTATTTTATTCTAACATCTATGGCTTTCAACCTTTCTTTAATCTTCTCTGCTTCCGGTACTTTTTATCCTAATTTATCACGTCGAATAATCCAGACGAAGATCGATAGTATGTGTTATAGGTATGCATATGTGAGATTAGACTTTTTCATGGAAAGTAGGGAAAACGTATGAAAGCTTGTTTCATATGTTCGTCAATGAGCATGCAGTAACCTGTCTACTTGAATGGTTCGGTTCGAATATTGCACTGTCATCTGTATGGCTAATATAAAACAGCTATGAAGCACATACAACTTTTTTATGCGTGTTTTTACATAAATATGATTATTTATATCA
>JAPYZA010000761.1:2500-53745 GCA_030522685.1 Eupelmus azureus | reverse complement strand
TATATATATATAGATCTATTCCCGCTTGCACAAGACATCAGCCATGGCAAGCTTCGCCCTCGAGCGAATTCCCGTAAAAAGGGAGGCACGCGAGGATGAGCTTTGCATTGTTAATGGGATGTACGCGCGGCTGGAGTGTCGGCCATTAATCTTTTGATTTGAGCCCCGCGGTGCAAAGATCAACGCCAGATGCACGCGTCAGTGGTGCCGGTGTGTGTCGACGGCCTTTATGTATATTTGAGTTTTATTCACTTTCGTTCGAGCGGGTGTATGTGTAAGAAAAAAATTTTCCATCGCTTTACGAGCGGTCCTCTCGCTCTTCATTTGCTTAATTGCTTGGAGGTTTTGGAGGGTTTGTATTGTTTGTTGATTTGCTTTGGCTAATTTTTCGTTGGTCATGCGATCTGTTGTCGCGGGAATACCCGTATTTTTGCGGGAACTTGATAGCAACTTGACTTTGATGTCAACAATTTTTGTATTTTGTGTTAAATAAATAATTTTTAATGAGTAGGGAAAACCTGTGTATCCTATATTCTTTTACGCAAAAGGATGATTTTTAAATAAATATTCTTCTAAATGCAATATTTAAATATGTAAATATATGAATCACGTCCTATAAAATTCTTTCATATACAAAAATTAGATTATTAAATTTCGATTGAATTTTTCAAAGTTTCTTTGCAATGAAAATGAATACTGTTTGTGGCTATAAATAGATATAAGACCTGAAATCAGCAAAAACACTTTTCTATCTTTTTTCTCGTGTTTCCGGAAATTTCCAATACGTACTCAGGTATATCTGAACAAGAGATAAAATGAATCTTATACTTTAAAATTAACATTTGTCATTTAGAAAAATTATACCATTTAACATAACACACCATTTAACGATAAGTAAACCTTTTTATTAATTTTTTAATTTATGATATGTATTTTATTTGCTGTACCGATAATATTTTAATTGTTAATACTTATCTTAGAATTGGGAAAATACTTTATAATCTAAAAAAGCGAAAATATTACATGTCATCTTGAGATTACGCTCGCAAACAAAATCAAGTTTTTAAAAATTAAAACAATCTATTTTATCTAGGAAGAGAATTATTTAATCGCGATAGAGCTGGCAGTTAACAAATTTGTTTTCTCGTTCTCTGATGTAACTTATAGTATTTTTTCACTATTCGCATAACAACGATCCTCTCAAAACATATTTTTCATGATATATTACATGCTTAAAACAATGAAATTCCGATAAGAAACGTTTCGATCTGCACGTATATATGTATTTAATGAACGGATTAGATATTGACGAGTAAAATGCGATATCGAAGCACCTCGGCGCGATATCAGCGCGCGTATATGCTAAGAGAATTTTCGAGAATTAACAATTTTTTATCTATATTTAATTGTATTCTACGAAACTGAATCGCGACACCGACAGCTATCGACTTTTCGTTCGAGTCATTGTGGACTTTCGTTTAGAATCGAAATTGGAGGCCAGCACGGATAAGACCTTCGCACGGTTTTACAATGCGGGTTCCCTTTTTTTTCTATTCATCACGGTCAATTAGCCAATAGCCTGTGGACGTGGTGTAAATCTACCGAGATCTGATGGCGTGCCCCCGAAATCTACTCTACATTGCTGGGCAATCTCGTTTGGAATTAAAGCCCGAGTTTTTTCGCTTTTAAAGCGGATCTTTTTCGAGGCACTTTTTCTGCTGCTAATGAACCAAGCTGGTAAAAACAGAAATCGATGCAAGAATTAAGTGTTTTGAGAACAAAAGTTTGTTCACATAAAATTTAATGTATTTACAGGGTTAATGCTTAGCGTTCACTGAGAAAAGTATTGTAGGAAAAATTGCTATAATTTTATCAAAGTGGATACGTCATGGTATTCTGATAAAAATTACTATGAAAGTATTAATTTTTGCTAGGTTTCTATGAATTTTTACTATGTTACATTGTAATTTTTGTTACGATTATATTAATATTTGTTATAAATCGAGTATGCATCCAGTTTGGTATAAATAATAGTAATTCTTCCTTGAAACATAATAACCTTTCCTAGGACATTTTTCTCAATGGTGAGAAATTAGATAAACATTTTTCCATAGACTTCGTGCAAGTACTTTTCATTCATTTAAAGAATGTACTTTAACATAGTATACACTTAGAAAATACTGTTATATGTTTTTGAATTAAGTAAACGAATGTATTGCAAGGTAATCAAAGTATGTAATAATATTATTAATATAACGACTATTATTCGCTTGTTAAAGCACAATTTACTGTTTATTACTAGAAAAATCATTATTATTCTATGCATTATTTTCTCATATTTTTTTATAACGGTAAAACAGCTTTTATATTTAGCATTGTTTTCTTGCAATTAGTTTTATGAATAATATTGTAAATTGACTTTTGCTAGCTTACTTTGCACACCTGCAAAATTATTGAATAAATTTTTTCAGCACAGAACATTCATTATTTAAAATTTGTAAAACATGCATGAATCTTCAATGTTGAATTATTGAAATGAGCATTGAAAATGTACACTATTATTGATTTCTGTTAAACACCCGGATCATTGAAAATTGCAAAAAATAAAATAAACCTTTCATATCAATCCCAATTCAAAATAAATTTCACCCATGCCTTAGCGCATAAAATATTTATACAAAATCAAATTTCGCCCAGTGCAAAAATATTTACTCCCTACACCCAAACCCAACTCGCCTGCTCCTCTTTCAATTCACCTCCGACACACACCTACATACAAAATCTCGAGAGCCGCAAACGTCTACGTCACTAGCTTGTGTCAACTCGCGAAACTCGCCGCATCTCTGAGCGTGCGATATCCGGAGGCGCGACAGACACAACACCTTTCTCTTCGCGAAGGTCAGGACAGAAATACGGAACCGGAGAGCGGCCGCGCTCGTCTGTATGTGCAAACGCAATTTTGCACCGAAAGTTCGTTCGCTTGTACTTCCTGATCCTCCCGGGACGTGGCCGGTTTATTTCCGCTGACGGTTCTCAGTTTTTCGCTTTTCGAGAGAGAGTGGTAAGCTGTACGCAGGATCGGCAAGGTTCCACGTTATTTGCTCGCGAAATTCGCGGTAGCGTTGCAGGATATTTGTGGTCGAGGCTGAATTTTTTTTATTTTGGGCCGTAATCATTGACGTTTTTGTCGAGTGATTCAGGAAGAAGAATGCGTCGATGAAATAATGTTTCTTTTCGTCTTGCGATAGCGCGGACAGGTGAATGAAAATGAGTCAGGCGGGCTATCGTTGAAAGTTTGAATTGTGTCGGAATGATAAACTGGGAAGGAAGTAATAAAGCATTGCTGGATCGTCTCGAAATTTCTTTTTCTCTCTGAAATGTCGAGCTTGTATTTAAAAAATAGTGATAAAGATGATGCTGTTAAACTTGCCAAAATCTTAAATATTGAAACAAAATATAGGATTGTGTATCTCGGAAAAATGAGCAGAAGCTAAAAATATAATTTATAAGCGCCACTAATTATATCTTATTTTTATATCGACTATGACCTCTCGCTTATCTGGAATTTCGTGCAAAGACTCTGCGCTCTAAGAGCGACATACGTATGAATGTGTATTCATGTTGAGTTTCAGCTGAATATGCGCGATCCCGTTAAATCCATGCAGGAATTCTAGATTGCTCGAAATAGCAAGAGTGTAAAGCTATTTGCCAGAAATAAAACTCTCTTAAATTTTAATAAAAAAATTGTAATTTGCAAATTTATTTAAATGGATGTTATTATGTACAAGATTCAAAAAACGTTTCAATTAAACTATTTAATAAACAAAAAGTATTAGATGTAATAAAACTTTCCTCTTTTATTATATCTATAAATAACTATTAACTATAATTAATAAAATTCATTATTATGAATTTTAAATTATTTAAAAAAAATAAAACATTTGTTTTGTATTACTCAAATTTATTATTATTGTAGATAAAAGTGTATATGTATTGATAAACAAATATCAAATCTAAAACAAATCATTTACTTTTTCACAATAAACATTTTACAACTATTAAAACTGTGTTAATACAAATAAGTGTATCAAATTACATTCAACATTGAATGTAAAAGAGAAAAATAGAAATATTTCACAAGGGTTGAGTAATTGTGTAATCACATCAATTTTTACAGTGCTTGAAGTTAAGTTTGAATGAATACTAATGTATGTGTCATATCACAAGATGCTGCCGAAATGACAATTTTTTTGGCTCAAAGTAGGCCTAAAATTGGAAAGTTGTTAAATAATATCCATTATGTATACATTATGCAGCGCACTGTAAACTTACTGTTCTAACAATCTTCATTTTCAATACTACATTTATCAAAGTTCTCGTATAAGATAGTACCATTCTTTAAAAAATCCTTTCTTCATACAAATTATTAAGTCTATTCAGTGAAAGTATTAAACATTATTAGCTGTACATATATACAGATAAGCAATATAAAAACAATTAATTCGACCACATTCATGCTTCCAAAGCAATTGGCTCTTGCGACTTGCTTTTGACTGCTGCAAAAAATAAAAATTTAATGTTAACGATTTCAACAAAATGTTAATTATTTATAGTATGATATATTCAACAGTATATTTTATACCTTTTTCCTTCTTAGGTTCATCTTCAGGTACATCTGGTAGTGGAACATCAGCTGGCACTTCAGGTGTTACTATCTCCGCATCTTGTGCTATAAGAGCATCCAACTCAGCTTCGACTTCACCTTCATCTTCATCAGTTAGAGCTCCAGACAACAGAGCATCAATTTCTTGTTGTTTCTCTACACCTTCTCTTGTCTCATCCATAACTTTCTCAATTTCATCAATTGATAATAATTCATGTAGTTTTTTAAGTGCATCATTTCCAACTTTAAGTCCATCAATAACCCTTGTTTCAACTTGTGCGAACTCAATGTCATGTACCATTCGTTCCAAATTTTCTAACTGACCATCAGTTTTGACTAGAATTTGTTCTTGGAACTTCTTTTTACGTAATAAAAGCAGGGCACGCCTGGATAAAGATTAAGAAATATTAAACATTGTAACAAGAATAATCTTAACATTTTAAAAATAAGACATAGTACTTACTCTTTCTGATTATTTTTTAATAATCTCTTAGCTATATCTCTGTCTTTTCCAATGTTTTGTTCAATTCTCTTTTGATATTGCTTTAATTTATCCCTTGTTTGCTTCAATTGCTAAGACAATAAACATAAAAATTTGTAATATTTACATCAAAAAGTGAGGTTAAGTTAAAAAAAGCTAAAATAACTTACCAAAACAGCCTTGTCGTGATCAGTTACCCGACTAGGTTGTTTCTTTTTTGAAAAAAATATCCCCATTTTCACTGATCTTTTATAAAATGGAGACAAAAGAAGCTACTGCGTGAAAATTTCCAATTCGTAGGTTACATGACATTCAGTGGGCTGGACTCAGATTAGCTAGATAGACAAAGCATATGTATAAAAGTGACATCTGTCAACTAGTGTCGGTATTGTAACTTTTATAGTTAAAGTAAAATTCTGCCTTACCACATAAGGATTGGACCGCAACAAACGTTATCATCGGAGGTAAATTGTTCTCTACTATACGTATTTTTTAATTATATAATGATGATTGTTTATTTGTAAAAAAAAATGAATTTAATATATTTTCATTATTGATTTCTATTTTCTTTACATTAATGAATTGTCAATTAATAGTACATTTCGAAAAATCATCTTACGCACCAGTATCGAACCGTATTTTATACCACGAGAGCCGAAAAATCATCTTAAAGTTATGATTTTGAGGTTAGAGTGGTATAAAATAATTTTATTCAATTTATATTGAGAAATTATTTTGGAAAAATCTATTGTTACAAATTCAGTGAAATCAATATAGTAAATGCTTCAAATATCAAAGATTTATTAACTTGTGTATCACTTTGAGATTTCTAACTAAAACACATATAAATTCAATTAAGTTTAATTTTACAAAATATAAGTTTTTAAAATATTTTTTAATCTTTCAACATTTTTTTAAAACAGTTTTACTCTAATAAAGTTCTTAAGGCAACTTTTCGAAGATCTAATTTCTTG
Organism: Eupelmus azureus; assembly: GCA_030522685.1. Classification (NCBI taxonomy): domain Eukaryota; kingdom Metazoa; phylum Arthropoda; class Insecta; order Hymenoptera; family Eupelmidae; genus Eupelmus; species Eupelmus azureus. The sequence goes on along the minus strand of JAPYZA010000761.1, from coordinate 47,627 downwards.
CTATGTTTTTCAGTTCTCAAAAGTTTGAAAAATTTATTTTTGAAGTAGAAAATTTTTTGAATTTTAGTCTTTAACCATTTTTTTCAAGTAACTAAAATGATAGAAAACTAATAAAAAGTTTTTTTTTAATGAACAATATTTTTTAAAGTATTGTTTAAGATAGTCTTAATTAATCAATAAAATAAAACAAATCATGTTATTAAATTCATATAAGATAATAAAACCATAGTAGATTGTTATTTAATAAAATTGTAAACAAAATTTAATTATTAGAAATTGAAATGGATTTAGAAAGGAAAATAAATAACGACTTTTATCAGGTTGAATTGAACAATGTCCATTATATTATATATTTTATTCCCACATACACACGGCACGTTGTGAACCTTTTCTTAAATATTAATAATAATATCATAATTATAATAATATTCATCATCATCATCATCGTCGTCGTGTCGTCTTTCGTCGTCGCGATAATAATAATAATATAATAATCATAATATTAATTAAAACAATAATAAACGTAATAATATGAATTCATTAGATATATATATATATTTTTATATGTATAGTATATATATAATAAATCATATAGTAATAATCATTGTATTATAATATATTTATATTTACAGAGGGGTACAATATTGTTATTTGTTGTATTAGTGTCATATTTATAATCGCCATATTATATTTATTTTCTTGTTTGTATACATACACAATTAATTAAATTTACCGGCCCTCGCAATTATATTATATCGCTCGCGACTATAACTCAGCGTTAAACTTGTTGTTTTATTCATCATTTTTTTTTGTATTTTATAATATTCTCCATCCGAGGGTTCCGCTCAACGCTTCTTTATTATTCTTTTATTTGTTTAAAACGCTTTTGATCTCTTACCTCGCACTCACGGCTCTCTCTCTCTCTTTCTCTCGCATCATACGCACACTTCTCGTTTTCTCCCGCTCTTTCGCTCGTATAATTAATATCTCTCTTGCACACCTATAATGCGCTTTCTTGCCTCTCTCGCTCGCTCTCACTCTCTGGCATATTGAATTTTGTTTTCATAATATGCCGATTTTGCTTCTGTTCGAAATTCCTCGGATTATCGGGAAAATCGAATGGATAATATCTGATTTTGAAAAACGACTTGGCCCGACAATATATATCTCGTCTTGTGCTTGTGTATAACGCGCATTTATTTATTATTTAATTCTGTATTATTATTTTTTTTCTTTTTTTTTCTAACACTCGCCCCAAATGAAACAGTTGCTTTTTTTCATACGATTCAGCGCGCCTGTTTGCGTATGTATGAATACGCCGAATCGGTATATTTAATCGCTCCTGCATTTATTTGCTTTTTTATTTTTATTTTCTTTTTAGTATTTTACAAAACATCCACTATTAGTCTGGCCTACGGTTTTCAAAATGAGAGTCATGCACCGATAAAAAAACCGACGCTCATCAAAAATAATGGAAAAAGTCTCGCATTCGTCGTTTTATTTTATTACTTTTTTGCTTTTCGCTAGTCATCGGAATTTAAAAAATCTAAAATAGTCAGATTTTGCGCGAGAATAATAATTAATAATTCACTTTGTTTTTATTTACTTAACAATGATAGGGATTTTGCTTGCATTTAAAATTTCTTGTTCTCTTTTACCTTCATTTATTATTCCACTATTCCCATGTAATAATAAAATCATATCATACATATTTGAAAATACGGTGCTAAATAATAGTTGAAAAAACATCTCGTTTACCAAGTATAATTGTATAATTGCGGTATCAGATAAAGCTTTAATTGTCGTCGATCGACTCTCTTTCGGCAATCTTGTAAAAGGCAGGCCTCTTCATTAAATATTCTGTACAGCATTATAATTATTATAAATCATCATTGTATCTTATATACTCGCTTATACCTATGTCATTATTATCAGTAGTGTAAAATTGAAACTTTACGTACTTAGATGTAGATTACCTTCTGCTTTGTTTGTTTAAACTTGTTTTTTTTATTTTCATTCATGTATATTTTTCCATTATTTCCATTAAATCGCAATACACAATCGTGTAATTTTTTTAATATGTCGCTATACGTATTGTATCGTTACAATTAGTAAGAAGATGTAAAATTGGTATTTTTTTCTTGTTTCCTTCATGTTTTTTTTTTAAATTCAATTAATCTCATTTAAGCATTCACATAATCATTTAGTATACAATGGAATTAAGAGCGGCCTATTTATTGCTTGTTATATTGCAAGTATCCTCGCTGTGCCGTGTCATCGAGCATATCCCAATCGACATATCCTTATTTTTACTTTATTCTTTTTTTGCGATCATTCTCTTCCCTTAATCCTAAGCCCGTTTAAAATCAACGGGCCTCGATTTATTATTATTTTTTTTCTCTAATATAATCCCGCAGCCTGTCCGTTCGTCGAAGAAGTAATCGACAGAATACTCTTCTTCTACTAATTTTAATTATTTGTTCACATATTTATTCCGCGCTTTATTGATTATTTGTTTTTGCTTATTTGCATTATGTGTGTATGTGTAAACCAGTAAAACAAAGTTGCAATTTATCATTGCGTGAATGTGTTTTTCGGTAAAATTAGTTTTGTATATATTTCGGGGTATTTAGACCGCTTGTTTCATAACAATAATACTTTTCTTAAACAAAAAGACTACGAAATCGTTAATTTGATTCAACATTATTGTACATCTGATCAACAAAAATACAAAATCGTGACAGACGGATTATCTTTTAACAAATATACAACTTAAACAGTACAATCGTCGCATATTAAAATTTAACTAAGGTACCAGAATACTCGATTTCAGAACACCGACAATAATTACCTTACACATTACATTTACATTGTTCGCTCACTCATATCTTGATTCTTCGCTTTTACTTAATTTTATAACAAACTTAACAAACACCGGATTTTCGCACGATATTTTTTTCTTTTCGCTATTTCATATGTATATATATTATATTCAAATAAAGAGGAACATGCGACTTATCTTGTGAAACTTTCTTCCTTTTTTTTGTGCATTTTACTCAATACAATATAACGCAAGTTAAAAGTAACTGTCCATTTTCCTTGATTAATTATAAAATTTATACACACCGGATTGCAGCTTACGCGTATACAAATAATTTTAGATCTTATAGATCAATTTGATATGTCGAAACGTTGAAAGTAAAAGGAACTTAAATTTCGTCGAAGAGTTATTCTCGTTTATTACAAGATTGAGCTTGACAATTATCAAACTCAAATGATCAATCGGTTCGGCAAGCTTTCTAATCGGGATCGGGATATCCTTTGTCACGCGAATTTTCCGCATGTCGACCGTCGGTACATTATTATTATTTTTTTTTTAATTTATATCTTTATTCATTTAATTGACTATTAAATTTACGTTTAGGCTTTCGAATTGTCCTTTCTCTCGATTTACTTCATTTTTAAATACAATATAACTTTATAAATTACCTACACGCTCGATCGAAAAATGACAAATGATCGTTTACCTAAAATCAATAAAAATTATATAGTTAACAAATTAGTATTGCTTTGGTTTGGATACGCACGAATATTAGTGAACAATTTTTCATCGACCCTCCCCGTACCCATTTACTACTTACTTCCCACTGCATATATAGTTGGCTCGAATCAAAATTTCTTTAAAAATGTTTTTGTTAAAAAAATGAGTATTATTGGAAGAAATCGTTTTATTGTTACTTTATATTTCACGTGTGATAGTCAGTAATATAGAAGTGAGTTTGTGTGTTTATTTATGTCGAAGTTACTTTTTTTTAGTACGACGAGTAGAATATAAATCATTTTTGGTTTATCCTCTTTCTATTATTAATAGATCAGCGTAAGCACATAGAGCATGTAACAAAGTTCAGTTAGTAGGTTCGTTTGTAAAATCGTAATTAAAGTATGAAAAAATTCGTCGAGATATTACATATAGAAAAGATGAGGCAAAAATCGATAGAATATAATAACTTGGCATCGTTCTTTCATTTTTTTTTTTTTTTTAAGTAAACATGATTGAGATACAAAATACATATGTGTCTTTTCTACCGAATTTTCGTTAGAAGGCCCTGATTGAAGACATGTACTTGCATCTTTTTAAATATGTTAAACGAATCATCCATTTAGTATTATTGTTTCGTTTTACTCGGTAAAAATTGTACTTTATATCGAGGTTTGCATTATATTTTTTTATATTCTTTTCACTTGGCGTATCTTCGTGGGCAAAAAGACCGACCGTAAAACCAGCTTATACCCCCCTCCCATTCCCTGCTCTCTTTCTCTCTCCATCGACATTGTCAACTTTGCGCATGAACAAAAGCATAATCGTAAAAAAGCGAACGTAAAGTTTCGTTAATGACCCTTCAAACGCATCAACGTCGTGGTCGTCGGTGCGTATATATCTACAGGAAAAACGTGTCAACTCGCTTGCTTTTTTTTCTATCTCTTCTGTAACTATAAGTATCACCTCTTTTTCACTTCTCCCTTCTCGCCTCATTTTTATCGTCGCTCTTTCTACCCTATCTATGTCTCTTAAAAAAAAAAAAAAAAAAAAAAATGATAAAAGTACAGCTATGCAACAAACTCGTTCTTTCCGTATGTGTATCCTGTCTAAATATGTAACTCGGTGAGCTTCTTTCTAAATTATTCGTCACTCGAATAGAATAAAATTTTACAATTTGGGACTAATGATAGATAGTGCAGTTTCACTTTGGAAGCACGGTGTAAATGCGCACGAAAACTACGTCGATTCAGCTGAACTTAATTGGCTGAGTCAATTACTTAATTACTTTTCTTTGTAAAGTATCGAAGTATAAATGATATATATAGACGACAAATAAATAGTTAATGCTCGACCTTAACGAGCCCAAAACATTCAAGTGAAAATTCGTTTTTAAAGTACTTCAAAAATCGATCCCGAATAATTTAGTGAGAAGCGCGACGCGTTAAATTCGAACTCCAATAAATCTTTGTTCTTTGATTTCTTGTCTATTCTTTCGTTCTTATTTTTTTTATCTAAAGAAAGCTAATATCATCTTACTATCTCTCGCTTTCGCCTCTTTCGTACGAGGAACAATAAAAATGTCGAAAGCACTGAAGTCATCGAGAGCGCGTAAGCTGAGCGCGTTTATGATAATTAATTAATTGTATTTATTTAATTAATGTAATTAACGAATACGAAATATAATCTTACCTAAGAATGGTTTGAATAATGACGAGATAATGATGATAATAATTACAATATAATTGTATATTGATAGTAAGTGGACAGTAATAATCGTAATGATGGATCATTATGTTTATTATGATAAAAACCGTAAATTTATCGATTAAAAATAATAATATGTCAACAGAGATAAAACAAAAAAGAAAACATAGTTATTAGTATAGGTCATAAGATAAAGTAATAATAATAATGATAATAATAATAATAATAATAATAATAATAATAATAATGATAATAATAATATAATAATAATAATTCTCGCAGAAACGAATATATCTGGCGCGTCGTATTCGATGGTGGAAAGGTTGCTCACGACATAAAATAAAATAATATAGTAGTAATAATAAAATTGCCCCTTCTGCGGCGACGCGCATCACGTAATTGTCAAAAAGTACCTATCTAGCTACGCTTTTCCCCAGTCCCCACCCGGTTTCTGTTTCATTCAATTTATTTCATTTTCTACATCTCGATTTCTCTAACTCTTTCCCTTATGATATTATCGTTTTTAATTTGTTCACCGTTCCGCTAAAACGTTTGCCTTCTTTCTCTCTTTCTACCCAGTCTTGCATTCGGCGAAACAACAAATAAGTAAAGAACGTAATTATTATAATCTCACATGACACGTCGCATTGTTCACTCGAACTTCGTAGATTTTTTCTTCCACTGCTTCATTATCTTCCTCTTTCTTTCGCTTCATTTATTATTATTTTTTTTAACTAAACTAGACGTTTCCTAGCAATATTACATAGGACTCGATTCAAGGAGTATATACGCAATGAAATTCTTATATTTTTTAATTCTTTTTGAGAGCGATCGACGTTGTTGGATCGATGATGCGAAAGTATATTTATATGTATGTATATATATATGCAAGTCCACGCGGCGCGAAGGAATTAAACTCAAGAGGCAAGACACCAAAGTTGATGTTCTTCTCGTTTTTATTTATTAAATTTCTTACTTACTCTTTATTTAGATACTTTATTTTTCTTTTCTTGCTTCGTTTTTTTCACTATATATATTGACTTGATAGCGAGAATCTACGAAGAAAAGAACACGTTAAGCTTGCTGTTGCATTGATTCGGAAAGATTTTCACTATCTATTTAGTTTGCAGCTAGTCCAATTTTATTTTCTTCTGCATGGAGAATGATTATTTCGTTTTCCCGTTTAAGAGTAGCTATAGATGCGAAAGCACGGCTATATGTAACTTAAGTCTTTTGTTGCTTTTTAAAACTTTATTATTAATATTTTTCATAAATTTTTTTTGTGCTTATAAACTTCAAGCTTGCAGCAAGTCGTTATAATCTGTATTTTCTTTCTATGCTTAGTTCACGTGTCTACCCCTTGTGTAGAAATCTCTGTTTTCTTGTATAATGTTTACATATTTTTCCGCCAAAAAACTGCTATAATATTGCTTCACTTGCACATTATGTGTGTGCGCGTTTTCGTGCTCGCCTTTAGTAATTTTTCTTATTTTATTTCATATTTTTTTATTTTTTTATTTTTTTGCTTTTGTATATAGTCGAGGTGTTCGAGATTTTCCTTTATTAAAATAAACGCTCCTGCACAGATCGAATTCTAGTAAATATTGACTGGTCGTGGGATTATCGCGAGATATAATATTGGCATCGTTGCAGCTGCTAGCGATGATGATGTGCATTTAATATTGCTTCATTTTCTTTTCTTTTCCTCTGACATGAATCGTTCTTTTAGGTCGGAATGAAAAACATCTTCCTCTACTCTCTTTTTTGTACACTATTCGAAATTTTAGAATCGTCTCTGTGCAGGAAATACAAAGTTTTTGTTTTAGTAATTTTCAAAAATGCCGTGACGCTAAAAATGATATATTTATTGCCCCTTGAGTTCTCTTTCTTAGTCTTTAAGAACTATTAATTCTCTTCCCTCTTCCGTCGTATAAGATCAGAACGTAAAGTATGTATATCGCAGTAATTAAAAACTAAGGACGCTTTATCGCCTCGTGTATATTTTCCCCTGTCTCATTTAATAGCGAATCCCTTGAAAATTCAATTTATTCCATTTCAGGCGTATTGATTCTTTCTTGCATTTTCGCCCTCTATTTCGATCTCGATCGATTTTTTGACTCGGACTAATGATCCTGTCGGTGATCCTGTTAAAAAATCGACCGGGACCATTAAATTAATTATTTAATAATATTTTCATCTCGCGCGCTCACTCGCTTATTCTTTTTCTATATTTTTGCACAAATGTTTTCGCCAATCGAATGTCTATACTTCGTTTTCCATTGCCGTTCGCTATTATATGCATTAATTATACTGAGCTTCTTTATTTATATATATATTTATACTGTAATATATATTTATATATGTATAATATCCGCGCAAGGGAGGGCAGAATTCGAAGGCGGGCGGCGGATGTCATCCTCTTTTTTTCTCACACATCTATCTTCACGTTTAATAATGATTTTTTAAAATTTATTACTTATCACTCTTACTTATTTTTTTCTTTGTAAAAAAACAGCGAAGTGGAGATCTGCCCGCGCCGCACAACGAGTCCTACGGCCTGTCTCGCGTGTTCCCTTCGCTCTTACTCTTCTCTTCACTCTTCGTTCCTTCTTTCTTCTTGTGTTTTATCTTCTGTGTGTGTGATCATTGTGATTTGTGATCAAATTACAGTACAATAGTATATTAGCTTTAAAACATCAATAATTATATACAAATGCATAAAACAATTTGTCAATATTTTCTTTCGTCTTCATAATCGTTTATTTATTTATTTTTTATTCGCCTTAGACATTAATCATATATATTTTTTTTGCTTTCTTATCATTCATTATATTTATATATGTATATGTTTGTATATATATACTAGATGTAGATTATTAGACGTAATATTTCAATATTTATTTATTTTTTGTTTATTTATAAACGCGTGGACTTCAGCCGTACTGGTTTTACATTGTCGTTTCTCTCCTCTTGCCTTTGCATTCTCTTAAAGAATTTAATCACTTTTCCACCTCTTCTCTGTCTTCGTCGTCAAATTTTCCCTTCTTCTTAAATTCTCGTCCTGTCTTAATAATTGATCATAATCACCGTTGCGTGAGAAGTGTATACATATAATTTATATATTTATATATATTTTTTATTTTACCTTTTTTCGGGAGGATCTTGGACGACTTTTTGAACGAAGACGTTTCTTGTACTCTACGCATGGAAAGTGCCTGGTCGCTATCGATCTTTCTTCTTCTTTTGTTCTTTCAAGATCTTCTGGATGAAGTTTATTTCCGGTCTCTTTATAATATATTTATTTTATAGATTGGAAGTCTTATTTGAAGAAGTCGCACGGATAATTCGCCAACTATTTAAAAAAATTAAAAAGGTACAAACTATATATTTGGAGTTGAAGAAGATCGAAGAAACCAGGACAATCTACGCTCGGGTTTTCCATCTTTCTTGACGTTATCTTTAAACCTACACCGAATTACCGTTCTAAATTTTCTCTGCCATTAACTTTGCACTCGATTCCCTCCTCTTTGCACTCTATTTCTTTCTCTAACTTGCCGGCTCTACTTTTTTCGCTTATAAACTGTATGAATCTTGTTATTGTAGAATATTTTTTTTTCATTGAGCTGGTGTTTTACCCTCGGTTTCTATTGTGTACGCTGTTGCTTCGTTTATTAATTGTAACATGGATGCTTTAGTTTTTTGTCTACACAACATTCTCGAATATGATTTGTTCTTCCGTGTTTAGCGGGTGTATCATCTACTTTTGTAAAATGGAAAGAGAAATTAGTTTATTGTAATCGTGTTCGAGTTACGAATGGATCCTTAAAACTGCAAAAATTGTCGTATGTAGGCCAACTGTCTGCGTTAAATCTTCTTGTGTACTCTTTAGTTCAAGGAGAGTTTGTTGGTTTCGTTATCGAATAAAATTAGAAAGAAAAACGATATAAAAATCAGCCGATTGAAAAATCAACGTCTCTTTGATTTATTTCGCGCTAATAAATTCACATTTGTTCAACTACTTCGTAGCCTCACGTTGGCGAGCAAACGGCAACGCAATACACGCAAAAAAATTACGCGTGTCTGCTTGCCTTTCTTTCGCTCGTTTAATTAATTAATTTTATCGTCGCAAAAAACATTGCTGGATACCATATTTGGTCCGATACATATAATTTTTTTACAATCATTTATTGTTAGCACTGGGACGTACCGAACTAGCTACCATTTTGTTTCGATCTGACAGAGAGAATTCGAGAAACTTAGCGAGTTTTCATTTTTCGTCATACGATACACAACGAGCTCTTCATCATATTCAACTTTGCTGGCATTCGTATAAACGTACTTCATCAGCGAAAGACACGAAATTCCGCTTAGCACGTACGTTATTTTATTTTTTCTATTTGAGATTGTAATTAAACTTCGATTTGCTACATAGGTGTTTACTATCTTTTCCTCACTTTTGTAGGTTTCTTATTAAGCTTTTGCATTTTATATTTTTATTATTTTTTTTTGGTGCTGGGTTCCTCAAATATATTGCTACGTTCCTATAGAAAATTGACTTTTTTTATCGCGCCTGCGTTCTCGTTTTTGCTTCTTCTTTTTTCGTTTGTTGAAATCTTTACACGCGTGTGCGCATCAAAAAACAAAATGGCTGCCATTCAACGAGACACACGTCCCACAAAATTGTTCTATTTTTTGTTATTTTTTACCCTGTCGTTGAATACAATATAACCGTTACTATAATCATCATACATATATTAATTCATTTATTGTAAAATTCATCTTCGATTAATAATCCTTTGCTTGTCTTTTTTTGTCCCTCGAATAATATAATCATAGTAAAATGTTCAATAATAATAATAATAATTATAATAATAAATAGTCATCGCGTTTACCGTAATAACAAAACAAGTCCAATCGCTCTCCCACGCCCAATAGCTTTCCCCTTTGATCCAATCACGTTTTCACAATTAAATACCTAACTTATTAAAAATCTAATGTATTCCAAACCCTGAATAACCGCCGCGCACGACGAATATTACGTTCGATTCGTGTCTTTATCATCATAATTACACGGTAAAAAAATTAGTTTTACAAACTGTCCGCTCAAAACTTCTTGTAAATTCTTTAGCCGAATCTGACAAGATGCGAACGATCGCTTTTGATATTCAAAGATTTTATCAATAAAAGGTTTTTTAATATTAAAACGTTTGTTTGCATCTTGCAAGCATGGCAAAATTTACTTGAAATTCGAGTGGAATGTGTCACTATTAATTTTTTTTTACTGCATGGAAAAACTTACTAAAAATTACTACGTTTTCTACTACCAGTAAAGCATATTCGCAAGCGAAAAATGACTATGTTCGTACTAAATTTTGCTAAATTATAGTACCTTTTCCTAAAATTATATCAAAATTTAGCACGAAAACATAGTAATTTTTCTCTTACTTGCGACTTTATTCCACTGTTAACAGAAAACACAGTAATTTTTAGTAAAAGTTTTTCTCCAATGTGTATACAGCTCTACTTGCTCTCTCGTTCTCGCGAAAAATTTCGATTATTTTTTTATACAGTCGTGTAAATCGCGCCACGTGAGTTTCTTCCGTCCAAAGAGTGCAGCTATAGTAAGAAATTAAAATTCATCGCTCACCCCACGTTCAGACGCCCTAAAAGAGTATCGCTCGATTATTATAATTAGGAATACGTATTGTGTTTTTTTAAGGTTCTCGTGCTCGTTCGTAAAACTTATTTTGCTCTCTGTGGTACATCATTCGCTCTTAAAAATACACGCGTGAACGTAAAACCATCATAAGAAACCTATACGTAACAAGTTTATGACAATAACTCAGTATAACAATAAAAGTATACAGCGATCAAAATGACAAAAGTAATGCTTAGACGCAGTACGATAATCGTAATGCAGTTGTAATAGTAAGAAACTTAAAGTAATGACAATAATAGTAAGTATAAGAATAGTCGTACGGTAATAATAATGATAATAATATTAATAATAAAATCGCAGTACAATTAATCATTTATTTTGCGTAGCGTGGATGCATAGGGGGTGAGGTTGGAAAGGATTACATTCGAATAATTTAATTAGATTAGTTATATAAGTCGATTTTTAAAATTTTTTCCTTTCCTTTTCGCGATTCATTATTTCTCCCTTTTTTTTAAAAATTATTATTTATATACGTCAGCAGTCACTGCCTCGTCGTCGATCGGCCCGAGGCCACTTCGCTCGCGATCGGATCTTTTCGCGCTTCAACGCGATTTCTAAAATTTGCTATTATCGATAAGGTTCGTTTGTTAAAACCACCGATCGCGCCGCAATGCTCGCCTCGAGGCCGTCGAAGAGAAAGCCCGCTCGTAGAGCTTGAGAACGCAACTAAACATACCTTTCGATCCTTAGCCTCTTTTGTTTTGTTTTCTCTTAGTTTTCGTTCTGTATACCTTATCACACCTCTCACTTCCTTTGCTACAGCGGCGCGATTTCCTTTCTCGTAGTAAAACCACCTCTCCGCTCAATTATTTTTACAAATTTATTAGTTTTTTTTATCTTGGTGCATATACCCATTGGAGAGGTGTTCGACGTCGTTAATTGCACACAAAAAACGCTAATCACGTAATGGCCTATTCTCTTGGGGCGCAAACTCGCGCGCTCTTTCTCTTTCGTGTGTATTGTGTTTGTGTAAGTGTATGTGTTTGAATGTTTGTGTGTGCCTGTGTTTTATATATCATACTGTATCTCGCATATAGTTCACGCGGTTCACAAAAAATGATCGTTCATGTAATGTCTGTCTCGATACAATTGTTACTGTTTTGACATTCTTATTTTCCATAATCATCGTCGTACGTGAGTCGGTATTTTCCGTCTTCCGCTTAACCGCTAAGATCATACGTTATTTCTATAGTAATATTCAATTATTTTTTTTGTTTTGTTATATTCATTTCTGGTTTGTCGGTGTATGCGTATATATTCAAAAAAACCTCTTCGCTCGCGCTCGCGCTCTCACAATTCGTTATTATTTTTTTTTTTCAATATCCTCCGTCAAATATATATTCACACACGCATCATATAATTAGCCGCTTATCTATTTAGCAATTAATAATAATTGTTTATTATTAATTAATTCATTATTATATTATTACTATTATTATTAATTATTAATGTCGGAGAACGGGCTAGCGCCAAATCGCAGGTTAGGTCGCGGCGGAGACTCTTACTATAATATCCCTTTCCATATCTGTTATTTTTTTTTCAAAGTTATCCTCTGAAACTTTTCGTGCAGGGTTGTGTGTGCGGTAAATATCTGCCGATGTGTAAGTTTTCGTGTGTACAGTGGTTAATCTTTTTTTTATGTTCGTTAAAGACCTTCCTTTTATTATGTATGTATAAGTATGTGTTCGTGTTCTTTTGTATGTCACCTTTACACCCCCATCCTTATTATTTTCTCTACGCATAACACACTCGCTCCAGCTTCGTACCCACCCAGACTTTTCCACCTTTTTTATTCGCATGGACGCACGCGCTCGCTGCGCAACACAACACAGGCTATTCTCTTGTGGCGCCAACATCGTCACCGTTCTTTATTTTTCATTCTCTTTTACTTTTTCTCTCGCTCTCACTCTCTCGCAACGGTCGCTTTGTACTCCGTTTCCTCTTTTGGCTCTTGTATACATCCAGATCCACGCGCGCGTATATTTCAGCGGCGCTCGTCACTTCCGGGCCCGAGAGTTTTCCGGAAACCGATCGCCGTCCTTCCAGCTCTGCACGTTGTTCTTCTCCGCTCTGCTTTCTTCGTCATTCTAATACCGACTCTTCCTTTTCATTATTATTATTATTTTTTTTTTCATTTTTGCTATTCATTCGTTTGTTTTACGTTAGCCTCCCGCTCGCGCACTACGACCGTCTCCGTGCGTCTGAAAACCAAGTCCCGTGGTCGGTACTCCCATTTTTTTGTTTTTTCTGTTTATTCTCGCGATGCATGTATATATATAATTTTTTTATTTGTTTAATTAATTGCGCGAGCCGCCGCTGCTGCCGCTCTCGCGCGCTGTTGCTTGCTTGCTCTCTCTTTCTCGAATTGTGTATGTAATGCCGTCAGTCGACCGTGCTGCGCTCTGCCCTCTCGTCCATCCTGCGAAATAATTGCATTATGTTTGGTTTGTCTTCGTATGTGTAAGGGGTCTGCTAGTTTTTCTACGTTATGGCGTACGGGATGGTTCGAGTTGAGGTGCGGTATTGGAGTGTTGGAGATTTTAGAATAGTTAGAGACTAAAGATTTTCTAATAGTTTGATGCATTATATGTAAATAGTTTACGGCGGATCTTTTTTTTTTTAATAATGATCGTTAAAGCCTTCTGAATGGAGACAGGAATTTACAGGTACTACTTTTGATTAAATTTTTATTCACTAAAGTGAATAAAACGAATGATGAATTTCAAGTAGAAACTTATACAAAGTTCAAATAGGAATCTGAACTATTATATTTCATAGCCTTATCACAAACTTGTGAATAAAAAGTTCAAATATTCCATAAAAATTATTATGTAAAAATGATTTTAATATTGCTCGTATAAGTATTATAAATTTTGTTATTATTATCGACTTATCGATTGTATTTTGATATTACCGTAAAGTTAAAATATTTAAAGTAGTATATAGCAAGGCACATAATACAGAAGGTGGTACGTTCATTATTGATTTTCCATTAAATTCATTTTCTATTTTACATAGTCGTAAAATTGGGTGCGAGATTAAATGCAGGTCGTGCATTCACGAAGTAAAGGTATATCAAGAAGACTCACCTGATGTTAGGTCTTAACAAGGCTCAATGGTAGCCGTTAGTGAATGCCGCTGGTATCAGAGGACCCTAGAACAGTACGTAAATAGGATTCAATAAAAGTCTACATAATGATTATAAAAAATAATCAATAGGCATCAGTTTGTAAAAAAAAAAACCAAAACCAAAAATCCAATAGGATATTTAATGAAATTACTGAAATATAACTTTATAAACTCCAATTTTACTTTTACGAAAGTTTCATGAATAAAAAATTAATGCTTTAGATAGCTTTTTCGTGTTAGAACGTATTGTTTAGATAAAATGATCGATAATAATATTGAAAGCATTTTAAGAAAATTAATGTTAGTGTCATGGTATCATTCATCTTTATAATATTTTAAATTTACACGCGAACATTGTTTATTAAATTAATATGCTTTGTTTTAATAAAAATTGTTAAAAACATGTAATTATAATAAAAGTAATATACACAAAATAATTAAACATTCCAAAAGTATACACATTAAAAAAAAAGCGATAAAAATACATGTTCTATTAGTCACGATATTAGTAATAAAAATCAACGTCAACAGAAAATAAACGCGCTTTATTTTCGCATATCTCTTACAATCATGAAGATTGTCGATAACGTTCCACTTCACTTAACCCGAATCGCATCGATCGCGCACTTTAAAAAAGCATCAATCGTCATTACCCCTAACCACTATTCTCAAAATTAATTTTAAAGCCCCGATAACGATCCCAGTCCTTATCTCAGCCCCTCTCAAAGCAATTACACGTGGCCACGGAAATTCATCCCTCCAATCGCGTAATTCCCCATTTTCTCCGCGTGCGCGGAGATAACGAGGAGTAAAAAAAAATAGAAGGCTCGCGCGCTCTGGCCTGAAAATGAGAGGAAACAAAAAATTGGTAAATCTCGGCGTGCGCGAGCTTAAAAGGGCCAAGAGCCATTATTACATCGTGCGCGCGGCGCGGAACAGCGGGTAGTCACGAGAGTCTCAACTCCACCACTCGTGACTAATGGAAGAGCAGGCCCGTTGACAGTCGAATGATTCGTCAATGAAGCGCGTCGAACCCCCTCAGGGGTTGTGAGAGTACGTGTCTCTGTGTGTGCGTCTGTGTGTTGTGTGTACGTAAGCTGAATATGTTTTTGTCTTTCTCGTACACGCGCGCTCGTAATATGCGTGAGGGGTTCGCGTGTGGGAATCGAAAACGTGCGCACGTCAGTCCCGAGAGTAGTTTTCTTGATTTCCAACGGTGATTAGTTCGATGTTTGTCTGCATGGCGGAATTCGTGTAGTCCGTCAATCGAGTAATACCGAGCGGTTTATTGTTGTTCGACGAGGGTATTTGTGTTACAAAGTAGTATTTTTTTGTTTTACAAGGCGATGTTTTCAATGACGCTTTATCCACTTGCTTCTAATTCTAATGATTTTTTGAAAAAATACAAAATTTAATTTTTTCTAAAAGAAACATTGTCAAAATAAAAAGAAAGTAATGGCGTTATTCTCTCAAAATATATAAAGCTTCTAAAATATTCCGATGCCTTCAGTAAAACAACTTGACTTCACTTTTTCCAGATACACAATGCACGATAAAACAAAAGAAAATAATCCAAAACAACATCTACCAGTGCATTATCATAAAGTGCATAGAATAAGACAGTAAGATCGTGAGATTGACTGCTGATTGCAGTTTATGACTTACGGGACTGTAGTTGAGCGGAGCGCGTGACACGGCGATCGCGGGGAACGCGGTGGTTGGCGGCTGGGGGCTCGCCGCCGCCTGGACGTAGCTGGCCACGGAGTCGGCGGCCGCCGCCGCCGCGACTGCTGCCGCGTTAGAACTGTACATGTCGATGGGCCCGGGCGAGTTCGCCGCGGGGAAGCTGCGACCCTGGGGGCCGCCGTGGCCGCCCGCCCCGTGCGGCGACGCCGGCGGGAAGCCGGCCTGCGCTGCCGCCTGGTAGTTGTTCATCACTGCAAAATTAGCCGGGTTACATTACATTATCATCTGCTCCTTTCATGGCTAGTTTTGCTTTTTTTTTGTTGGCTTTTCGGGTTTTATGTGGTACAGTGCGGGAGTTGTCGGTTTCTTTGGGGATGTGAGTTGTTGTGTGATTTCAAGTGTTGATCGTAGCCGCGTGTCGCTACGTGCCTGAAGTTAATGCAACTGATTAACTTCGGCAGGTGCATTAAGCTAGTTCATTGTGGTTTAATCAATGTTTGATGTGGTATTGAATTTCGTAAAGCGGAAGCTTCTAATTGAACGTAAGGATATTTGGTTGGCGAGTGAGAAGTTTGAGATTGAGGATATTCTGTTAAACTTAGTGATATTTTTAGGAATTTGGAGTCAGAATGGATAAAAAGGAAATTCTGGTTGTTTGATTAGCCTCTATGTCAAACTCAAATAGTCAAACTGAACGGTACCTAATAAAAAAGTTTTAACAATAAAATAAATATTATCAGATTACACTATTATTTCATAAATATGTAAAAAATACGATTATTTATTTATATATATATTCCATCACCAACTATCAATAAAGATTTCTTTCTATTATTAGAAGACTATATACTACAGCAGAGTGCAATTTAAGCTAAAATTACTAATTCAAAAACATTCATCGATACAGCACTGGTTTTACTGCCCGTGCAAATAGCGCCCACGTAAAATTAACCTTTCAACACCCCGCTCGTCAAACGTAACGACGTAGTAAATTAAATTTATTCATCCCTCGCGGATCGCAGTAACGAAAAAAAAGCTCGCGCCTCTGCCTATAGGTTATATCGCGCAGCAGTCGCCAATTATTTAGTTCTGGCACGTGGGCAACAAAAAAGCTCGTTGGGTCCTTTACGATACG
This sequence comes from Eupelmus azureus, assembly GCA_030522685.1. Classification (NCBI taxonomy): domain Eukaryota; kingdom Metazoa; phylum Arthropoda; class Insecta; order Hymenoptera; family Eupelmidae; genus Eupelmus; species Eupelmus azureus. The sequence goes on along the minus strand of JAPYZA010000761.1, from coordinate 30,713 downwards.
AACATTAACTGCGAGGGTGAGAGAGAGAGGAAGAGAACAATAAATCGCAGCGAATCCGCAAATGCGCAGTTTTCGATGAATTTTTACGATGGCCGCGATCTTTTGTGGCCTGCTCGCGCAGCCATCGCTCTCGTCTATTTTTGATTAACGTGCGAGTATTACAGGCTGGCCCGGCGCAGCAACAACAGCAGCAGCAGCAGCAGAAAGAAAACAGCATGCGCATCCACAGAACATGGAAAGTTTATTTATATAGAAATAGCTTCTAGCTTTGGGAAATATTGTTGTGCGCCGGTGCGGTGAAAATCGCGAAAGAAAAGCTTTTTTTGTGGCCGCGCTTACGATGAATGCCTGCGCGCGGTGCATATATAAATCCAGGTCAGCACAGCTTTGGATCAGTACAGCGCCACAATTACGTTAATCAATGCGAATGCGTTTCGGTTAATGTACAAAGGTTATGGGTTTGCACAATGGTCTGCACCGCGCGATATATTTATAAAATCTGTATATATATGTATATTTCATGCACGAGGAAAATGTTATATACGTTTAATATAAATAATTCATTATTGAACTTGGTGATTAACCCAAATTCGATTTCAAATATAGAGTACGATTGAAAATTCTTAATATAAAGAGCATCGGATTGCAAAGCCGTCAATAATTCAATTAATAAACGTCACGCGAGAGTTTTAAGTAATCAGGGCATGGAAAAGAACTATGAGCGGAAGTATTAATGAAATATTGGCTTCCTTGTTTTAAAGAATGATGTTTTTATTGAAAATGACATTAGCAGTCGGACAAAAAATGAGCTTACACAATACATCTAAAAAATAAAATATCCTTCAATTCGGCACAATCTAATTTAAAGTTCACCAATAAGAGTATATCAAATACGGGAAATGCTCAGATTTCAATATTTAAATAATAGAATTAAAAAAGCCTGGAAGTTCTTTTAAAACAATGAAACTACTGCAGCGGCCGAATAAAAACAAAACTAAAATACCACGACATCATCGTGGCCAATGGAGCGTAAAAGAGCCGAATAAATACGAAAATCCGCGCTCTTCTCTCTGCTACATATCCGCCCTCTCGACATAGCCGCCCGTATAAACGAGGACACAGAGTGTGCTGCGCGCGCGAAAAAGGGACGATTCGACGGGGGGATAGAAGGATGCCAGGGGGGGAACAAAACGCGCTCGGCGATCGATGGCAAACCGATCGCTTCGCGAGCACAATCTAAAAACCCATTCGGCTTTTAAACTCTTGGACAATGCCGGGGCCGGTTACAAAGTTTTGCTGCCGCCGCTGGTCCGATACGATGGCTTGGGAGGGACACAAAGTCTCGGCGGCAGGGGAATATAGCGGGAAGGTGCGGCGCGATTCAAAAGTTTGATTTATTTGAGAGGAGATTGCGGACGGCATGGGGAAAGTCTAAGGGCGGAGAAGCCGCGTGGGGGCTGAAAGAGAGAGAAAGAGAGAGAGAGAGAGGCTTTATCGGGGGAGCTTGCGGCGGAGATGCCCCATATGCACGGGAGAGTCACGCTGAATCCACGGCCGAGGTTAAGATATAGGCGAGAGAGAGAGAGAGAGAGACGCTTTCGAGAGAAGAGGATTTTTCTTCGGCGACTTTTTGGCCAACTCGATATCGTATTAAGCGGAGTTTTCGAGAGAGTCGTAAATTAAGGTGAATGCTTAGATGAACATTTTTGATAGATCGGGAGATTCGAGATTTGTTCGGGTTTCGATCTTTGGATTTGAAGTTTTTTCAGAAATATCTGATGATTTTATCAAATGCAACGCGATTTTATTAGTTTGTCATAACAACTTATTTGGCATTTTTTGAAAGAACAAACTGATGGTAAATATCCTTATTTTATGATTAATTTTTTATGAAATAGAAAAGAAATTTAAGTCCTTTACGTAGACCTTTTTGACTATCCAGGACTTTTTTAGCCTATAAAAACAGAAATTACTGGTTATTCCAATAAAAGTCCCTTGAAAAAATTAATAAAAATTATTTAATTTTTAAAAGTTTTTATAAACAATCATTGTTAAAAAAAATCAAATCATCGCAAAAGCTGTGCTAAATTCTAACATACTCTTACGAACTCTTATTGTAAGAAAAAGAAGTTTCCCTTTGTAAGCTAAAAAGGTTCTTTGGCAATATTTTTTTATTAGACACTATTATACTGGAAGTATAAAGATATTTTTTTTAAATCTAATTATTTAGATGAAGGCATGAAATAAAAACAAAATTTTAATTCTACTTTTTTTAATCGTTAATTTTTTCTTCTTTTAGGCTTACACACCAGCTTCCTCCCTTAAAGCAATTTCGACATTTGAAACATTTTATTTCTTCGATTTTAATTCTTTTATCAGTGCAAAGTAAGTATTTTTTACAATTATTTTCTGAAATATTTGTATTCTTTTAAACAAAAAATTTTTCAAGATTACTTATTTACAAAGCTTACTTGTCGGACTTTTCTCGTGAAAAAACATTCTCCACGGAAAAGTCTGTTTCAGCATTTGAGCGAAAGAAAGAAAGAAAAGGTTTAAACGCATTACAATAGAAAATTCAATCGTACTCTATTTTCACAGTAACAATGGCGAGAAAAAGGGGATTTTGCAGCGATCACACAAATCATGTAAAAGAGAGAATGGAAACGTACCAGAAAGAGCTTGCGTGAGCAAGGGTGTGTTGTTGTTCGGGGTGAGTTGTCCGTTGGTAAGATCCACTGAAACACAAAACCATGATCACAATTGTTCCCCGACTCAGTTTCTACTATTTTCTTTCTCTCTCTCCCCGAATGATTGTATTATTATTTATTCTTAATCCCAAACTTTATTAATCAATATCCAGTGGTTAAGCGTAAAAAACGAAGATCAATGATAAAATTAACAATACAAAAAACAAAAAAGTAATAACAAACTAATGAAAAAAATTCAGTACATTTACGATTGTCCAATGTGTTGATGATGACAATGTTAAAGAGTTGTTATTATTGATACAGATATTTGTAAAATATTAGAGAATCTCAAAATTTCTTGTTTTAACAAACAAATCTACACGATATTTTATGTTCGTGCTTTAAAACTTACACCACATTGAGATTTAGCCAAAGAAATTGGTAATATATTGCCCAGAGCTCCCAATATTTCTCAAATTAATAAAAACTATTGCTAATAATAAAATAAAACAATTAAAACTATTAACGTGGCATTTTGTAAAGAAAAATGAATAAATTACGGATATTTAGGCAAAATAGAAGAAAAGATGTTTATAAAAAAGTTGCGAAATATCCAACTATTTAAAATTTTTGTATTTTGCATATTTATGCAGATTTGTGTATCATTGTACGCATTTGTGCATATCTGAATATTTTGCATATTTTTTATAAAAATTATTTTTATATCAAGCATAAACATCAGTAATTTACATTTAATGATTAATAAAAAGATTTAATAAAAAAATTCTTAATTTGATAAGTAAAAAATATATACGATCAATTTAAGCTATTGCCGTAATTACAAGAATAATATTTATTTAACATATGTATATGTAATTCACGATATATTAACACTTTCAATCAAATACTTAATAAGAAAATTACGGAAGACTATAATAGTGATGTTTCATTATATCTGCAGTTAGTTAAAAATTTTAAAGAAAAAATGAAAACTGAAGCATCCAATAAAAGTATATAGTCAATGAATTTCTCATAATAATAAAATGATAAAACTAAACTCGAAAAGTAACAGAACTAAATTTCAATCGAACTTGTTACCAAGCAAGCACCGTGCCCAAAAGAATTGATAAACACAACTACAAAATAATGCCCGAACTATCAATCAATCTAACGCATTGGAAATTCAAATAACACGCATCCCCATCCTCGCAAAACGGAAGTTCCAAAAACCGGACCTGTAAACTCCCATCTCGTAAAAGTCCGCAATAAATCTGATCTGGCGAAAATCGCTCCACAACGATATTATCGCAACACCGAACTAGCGTTGCGCGAGAGATCGGGGTATAATTTATGCGCTGCATCCTCCACATCAACGAAGAAGCACCATATCGCAAAACGTCGATAACGCATACACAGCGCACCATGGCAGCCTATACACACACAGCCAAGAGGCACTACAAGCTGTAATTTGGCGGGCTAACGTGATTTGTATACGCGGAGGGGGGTGCTTAATAACACAAGTTGTCTCTCAATTCCACGGCCGGAAGTTCGAAATTGAATGTCGCGCCTCGTAACTGGCGAGAGCAGAAATTTCAATGGGTGAGCGGGGGAGGGGGGGGGAGATTTGATAAATGAGGTGTCATCGCGCAGCGCGACGATGATGACAATTGACGATAAATAGAACGTAATACGATTTTCACGGACGGGCGCGCGTTCTTTTACGATATCGCATCTCGTCGATCTCGGGCGCTGGATGGAGAGCGCTGGTTCTCATTATTACAGCTATTTCGGGGGTCGACATTGCGACGTGCCGGGGGAAGCTTTGAAACATGCGCGGATATAAATGGAAGAATCGCGTCGATTTGAGCGCGCGCTCGCGCTGGTTCGCTGAAGCGCGTGCCGAAAGAGGGACTAGAATAATGGAACGAAGATAGCAATCGATCGGACGATTCCGTGAGAGAGGCGGTGGTCGGCTGTTTTTAGATTTCTCGCATTGGCTGTAATTAATACGACGATCTAGCGATAACGTTTAACAATGGTAATGTATTAGGACGTTAGGTCGAAGGTTATAAATACCTTAAAAATCGACGGTTTGCATATCTGAAGTTAGCAATTGTAGGCCAACAGTTTTAAAGTAAATTACTTTAAATAATTCTAGAGTCAGGCAAAAAGTTGAACGCTCTCCCATACATCTTGTCAAAAGGATTATCTCGTGTGTAGCAACGCGGAAGTGAGGATTATTTAGCCAACGCTCAGCCACAGCGCCACCCAAAGTGTATATATGTATAAATAGCTTCGACTGCTGATCTTTCTCTATCCCGATTGGTCCAGAAATACAGCGCGCGAAATTATTTCATCTCGATCAGCTCAGTTACGCATGACGCGTTATAGCCCCATCGGTGCAGATCTTTGGTATTCTTATGTCGATTCGCATTACGGCGAAGATGTGTATAAGGAAGAAGAAACGAGGCGAAGGCGCACGTGTATACGGAGGAGAGGGATATAGGCCAAGAGTTCATCTATTTCGAGTGTGCATCTCGCGCGCGACTGACGTAAAAGCGATCGAGACAGCGGATAACTCTCTGCCTCTCGTTCGCTCTCTCCAACGGCTTCTGTCGCGCAGCCGCGAAGGGAAATGCGTCTTGTGCGAGGCTTTTCGCCCCGTGTAGGTATACGCAAAGCGGGCCTCGCCGGAATATTTTTATCCGAAAATCTCTGGAGATGCTGACTGTGCAGCTGCGCCTTAGAGTTCCGCCGAATTCGTGAAACCCTTGATCTTTCGAGCCTCCATCCGCAAAGATTACACACTGAGGCGCCGGCTGCCGAGGGGAAATTTTTCCTTTGGAAATGCCGGGTTTGGTCTTTTTTTTCGGAATATGATAATAGCTCAGCGCTGCAGGAAACGCCGGTATGCGTCATACGAATCGACAAAAGTCTCCGCGATGCGAATGGATTTTTTTTCTTGCGGAATTGATACGGAGGATGCGAGCGCTTTTCCAAAGTCGTAACCTTATTTTCAATTTCTGTTGCATTACAAAAGACGCGGTTCTCGAATAATCGCATCAGACAACACATTGGACTTTTATTGTAAATGATTGGTTGACCTTATTAATTGACAAAAGTTTAAAGTGTCAGTACAGTTAGTAATGGCACTCAAAATTCTTAAATAAAAAGTTTTACCAACAGATAAAACATATCAAAATAAATTCAAGTTATTAAATAAATTGATATTGTCTTATATATTATGCTACGCACTCACACTCACACGCAGCATGTATATATTACTCAAAGTATTACTTAATTATTGTTAGGTAAAAAATCTCTAAGCTACACGTTAACTCCAAGATGATAATATTCATCTTCTAATCTAATTATTTCACTAGCGCTATATGTAATCATAATATCAACAGCGTAAATGATTAATTTTATCACAAAATATTCAACGTATCTTACTATGCCTATGAATTATTAATAAAACATAAGTGTATATGCTATTCGTTATATAAATAGTCAGGTGCTTGAACGATATATAAATATCGAAACGTGTCAAGTATTATTATATACAATTGGTTATTGCAAAGGTACACACACGACACTCATATAAGAATAAGACATAATTATTCGTGTTAAGTATTATAACTATCTACGTTATATAAATATAAATACTATTCTACAAAAAAGGAAACAGAAAATTAATCTATTTTTCTAAACGCCACTATTGAACTCGACAACGCGGCCAGGTCATTCACTTAATTTTCATGGCTACTGACCTGGCGACGTTGTTATTTGCTAGCGCGTCATTGCTAATGTGACGCTTTGGTACTACTGCTTATTCAATTATTAATCTCTATGATAATGATAATAAACATGATATATGTGAATAAAACACGTTACGAATATGGTTCTGTTGGTTACCTAAAACAAGACGTTGGCATGTACTTTACGAATTACGGATATCTGTGTGAAACTCTATAACCTAACTTCTCTAAGTTTAAACTGCTCGTGTACACTTTTACAAGAGAAGGTTATTAACCAGACAACAATAAGTATGCGTGTAATCAATAATATTATGTAAACTACGTCCACGAATTCTAATACCAAAAAAGAAAGACTATTTTTAGCTTCGTAGATATTTATGTAATAATTATAACAATGATAATAATAATAAGAGTAATAAAAATAATAATAATGATAACAATAATCGACCTCTACACCGAAACTACGAACTTTCGTCTCTCCGCAGGACGATTCAGAGATATCAAGCAGGGTAAAGTTATGATAGGCATTTGGATGTGTGGATGCTAGAGCATACTGAATTTTAGGTCTACGAACTGCTTTATACTCAGGCTTGCTCTGGTGAGGATTATATGCGTTTATCAATGTGTATAATAGTAGCCCAACCGAGTGCACAATATATAAAATTACAAGATAAGTCATCAAAGTTAATGTTAGTATCAAGCATTATGTATATACTTCAGAATACAAAGTGAGTCTACTTTATAATAATTTATGGGTTTGTCAATCAACGAAGCAAAAAAATGCTCGCGTGTGATGCAAGTTGCGTCCGATGTTTCACTAAGTTATTTCAATTTTTTTAATATCACGTAGTTCAATTAGATAAATTTATAGCTTTCTCCTCAATTTTTTATTCTGTTAATCAGAGATACAGTTTAATATCTCGTTAAATCGTCCCACGGATGAAACACTAGGTTCTATATGTAGGTAGATAAATAAACACAGTGTACACGACGTCGTTTCTAAGAGACAGTAGGTTTAGGTAGATGGTAGATTACTCGCCCCGTAGATGTGACTGCTTCTTCGTGAGGTAGTCTTCGTCATCTTTTTCGATCCCTAAGATTTCCCAGTTGAGTGCACTTCTTCCTCATTTACAACACTCAAGATGGACTTTACGAATTTTTTATTTGTTCCTTTTGTTTTATTTATTTAATTTTTTTTTGCTTAGAGGAAATAGTGGAAACATTTAGTACGTGACCCATAGCCTTCATAAAACGAATTTCGTAATGATCATTTTAATTGAAGTTATATGAAAAATCCACTAGACAAAGTTTGATTTACTGTAATGTAAGATTATGTAATAAAATTAAAAATGGCGTTTTTGATAAAATAACTTAAAAAGAATGGCTTAAAAAGAAAAATGTTAAAAACTTAGAATTTTTGTGTAGTGTTTAGTTGAAAAACGTTTTTATCCTATATACGGGCTACGGGTCAAATAGAGACGTACACTTTTACAAACAGATGGTCAGTTTTCACTAGAATTTCATAAATCATGCTTTTTGTCAGTATTAATTAGATAACATCTAAGAAAATGTATTATTTTATAGCGAAAGAATTAAATTTTGTATAATTTTTGTATATATTTGTATATAGTATTTTTGTATATAGTTTATCCATTTATAATTTATCTACTTATTTTAATTACTATTTATTTCTAGTGAAAACTAATACAAATTATGAATTGAAAAGTAAAACTCATATAGATGAAAGTTCTGGACACGTACTATGTACTATGAGCTAGGCAGTCATTCAATATCAGTACAATATAAATATATATATAAGTGGGACAGAAAATATACGTATATCAACGAGTTATTATCGCGTTCTATTACGTTAAGACTAATCTAAAAAACTATTGAATATAATATTATACGACGACACGTTTAACATTGAATTAATAGTCTCTAATACAAATATCTGGTACCATATGTTTTCGTATCTATATATCAAAAATATTACAACATTTTTAGTTTCTTAATTTTCTGCTGGAAAATCAAAAACGTATTTCGAGATTTGCACGAATGGAATCGAATAAAAGAGTAAAACCAATGACTCGATGGCTTAGCACTTTAAGGGTGCTTTGTCAAGATGATTCTAATGTGCCTCGGGCAATGGGTCTCTTGAAAATGAAGCCTCGTGCACGTCTATATATAAAAGTAGCGGCGCGGCAAGTATTACATACAAAAATCCTTTCACCGGTGCGGAATCGAAGAAATGGCAGGAAAAGACGATTTCACGGTCCAGTCGCCGAGAAGATACGCGCGCAATGCCGAGAACAAAAAAGAGTCTGCAAGAGAAGGGGTTGGTTGCTCCGGGGAGGGGCCGGTTCGTCCAAGTATTCTCGTTTTTCTCTCTTTCTCTCTCTCTCCCTCACTTTTGCGTTGGTTGTTGTGCCCAGGAAGATGAGGGGTAAAGGAAGAAGAAAGGAGGAAAATGCACTAAAGGTTATTTCAGTTTCAATGGACTTAAAAACTACTACCTTTTACATTTCGCAGCGCTTTGTGAATCATGTGGAGTTGGCTCATTGTGTGACATTGTTGAGCTTTTATTGCCTGCGAGCCAATGGAAAAATTGTGCGCGCACGCTCTATGCAATCGAATAAGTTTCAGCGAGCCTAGCCATGTCGTGGTAGATGATAAGAGAAGGGAGCGAAAAGAAAGATCTCCATTGATTTTTCTGCCGAATCTCGTGTAATAGGAATAGTACAGAAAGGGAAAAAAGATTATTGGATGCATCTCTGAACATAAGGGATCGAAGTAATCAAATTCCTTGGAGGATTGATTTTGCGTTCTTGTTATAGCAAGGGTGCAATATTATCAGTTTAATGTAAAGATGAAAATAACTATGGGAAATCATTTGGATGAATAGTAAATGATGAAGTTTTTTACTAGGTGTTTTGCTTTTCATGGTGAGAGCTTTATTCATTGCAAATGTGATTTAAAGTAACTATTTTATTGTTTTACAGCAAACTCTAGAAAAGATAACAGGGATGCACTTATGCTAACAATTGGCGATTTTCTTCCTAAGCATTCCATAACGATTCATAACGATTTTATAATAAAACTTTCAAAATCTATGGATGTATATTTTAAAGTAGTCTAACCGGTAATAGTAATGAAAAGTCGTATCCAGTTAAATACAATCAGTTTATTATTTTACTAATGTTTAAATTAATATAAAACTTATGAAATGAAATAATTGAATAAGACGTTAAATTACATTACAACAAATAAACTGTCGTATAAGAAACAGTAGTAAAAATATCATCAATAACTGGTACAAAAATGGTATAATGAGATATATTCTGTCAAAGTGTATCTGAGTTAATATGAAATTTAAAATAAAATTTTCAACGAATACTATAACAACACATGCATAATTATTAATACGTGAGGAATTGTAGTAATATATGTGATGCATGACAAGTAGTCGTGTTAAAAACTGGATACGTTCTACTACTACTACGGCTTAAGATTACCGATCATTAATACGAGCGATAATATAGATACGTATGCGAAATATATCTGATTTATAACAACGTAATACTTTATAGGACTTTTGTGGCTTACCGGTGCAACCCCCGTTGGGGCTGACGGACACTCGGCCTACCCTTGGTCCCACTGCGCGGTACACGACCGCTCCTAGCCCAACATAGATTATCAACCTTTCATATATATTATTTAACATAAGTGCGCGCACTCATTAAAACTCTTAATCTAATTATTAGACTATTGTTAAAGCTTTTAAAATATTATCATCAATTGATTTTTCGTAAGATAATTGAATTTGAATTTACTAATAAGTTAAGTTTAGTAAAGTTGATTAACACAAAGTTGCTTTATATCAACTAAAAATTTAATAATCTTAAAATTACAATTTTAAATTATATTAAAAATTTTATAAAATTATAAAAAACATTACTGTAATGCTACAAGTAGATTTAAAAAATTTAATATTGTTTATATGGTTCTTTTATCATTTATTCGTTATGTTTACTGATATATAATTTGAAAATCATTAAGTAAATATTATAATTTGAAAAATTATAATTATAGAAATATAGAAATTTACTAAAAAATATAAAAATTTTTTTACTATAATCACATAAACTTTTGAATTGATTAAAGTGTTTTTGTTATAGTATATTCTAACAAAAGCTTAACACTAAACTATAATAAACTTAAATTCTATCCTAATATTACTTAAAATGTACATGTGAAGGAAAACAGTGTAATGATAGGAGTTTAAGAAATGGAAATAAGAAGGACGGTAGGTTCTCTAGGTTTTTTATATTTTTCTTTTTTTGCTGAACGCGCGTAATGTCTCATGAAGATTGTGCAAAACGACGTTGCGCCGAGCCAGCGAAAAATCTATCTGGATAGGAGCCAAGTGTAAGTACGCGCACAACGAGAGGCAAAAGGGCGCATTGTTCATTACGTTCCTAAAGTGGCCAAACGATAATAAGTTCGTCGGCAACGCTGACTTCACTCGTGCGTTTCGCGTTATTAGTTGCCTCGTTTACTCAGTTGATTTCTCTTTTCTACGAGTGCTAAACGCTACTATTATTATTCGAAAAGTTACTTTTGAAAACCCAAATAAAAAAAGAGGCTGTGATTACTAAAGAATAGTATTGTTAAGTAGAACAATCTTTATATAGTCAGACACTTTAATTGTACTGATGCTGTTAAAAAATGCCTTGCTCATAGTATCGATTATTAAAGTAATTGCTTATTTTAAAGTAATTATAAATAATAAATGCAAGATTCAATAAAAGTTGTGAAAAAATTAGGTTAACCTTCTTTCAAGAAGTTTAGAATCATACACAAAGAAATCATTCATCGCCATCAATTATTCTGTTTTGTTGCGTGATATCTTTTATTCATTACAGACATTCAATTATTTATAATCCTTAAAATTGATAATTGGTATAGAGTCTCAGCGATTTTTTATTACATTGCGTTCATATGGTATGAACGTACGTAGCGTAATAACTTATGTGATAATGTAATCCTCGACTTGATTCTTAATTTTTTTAAATCCATTTTTAATTTATACGAAGGACTTACAATGAATGGCGACGAATTGTTTTATAAAACTCTCGCGCCTGCAGGATCATTTTTGTCGCTAATTTTTTTTTCAATCGTAGTCTTGTGTAAAACTCTTTTTTAGTTTCAGTAGTATCGACCGATGAGGTTAACGACCGACAATCAAAACAATGAAAACAAGAAAAACTCGAAAGATTATTTAAAAATAGATGTTACTCAAAATCGCAAATCTAATCATTTAAAAAAGTCGATCATATACATCGATCGGTCAGAGCCTACCGAAGACTCGACAATTATAATTAGACCCGCACGCAATCACAGCGATATAACAACAATCTTACGAATAGCAACAATTCGACCCTAGCTCAGTGGCGTCAGCTTCATCGTGATCGTACAGAAATCGTATTGCATCTGTGATATTGAATTTGAACTCACAGAACGTTTTTAAAACTTTAACGTACAAAAAAAAAAAGTTAAATGAAAGTGGCATTTGCAAACTCTTTTTTTAAATATATATAAGATTAGTCTTTTTTCAAAAAAGACAGTTAATATTTAAAAAAATCGAATTGAAAAACGATGAAGATAACGCGAACGAACTATAGGTGCGCATAAAAATATTATAATATCGTCAAGCATTGTATATAATAACAAATTGAAGCTCAGGACAGATAGCTTCTCATTCAATTTTTTATTCTTTCCGTAAACTCATTGATTTTTTACCCCCTTTCCAGAAGTTTTCATTATCATCTCACGATTCTTAAAAGAATACAATTCTCATTATAAACAAGTTAAAATTATCATCGTCGATTTCGTAATTTGTCTTGCTTTTCATTATTTAATTAATTATTACTTGTTAACCAGGACGGACGCGCGTCGTCCTTCTCTTGTTTTTTCACTCTTATACACATTTATTTGTTCATTCCTATCTGTACACTCTGACATCTTTCGTTTCTTTTTGGTTTAAATCCATCGCGTTAATTTTCTCTTGAATTCCTTACGGTCACGTTAGTAGAAACGACGAGGCGCTTTTATTTTATGTCTGAATCTATTTTTATTCTTTTAATTCAAAGAAATCGGATCACAGCTCTCGTCAATATTAAACTTGTTTCCGAATGCTCCGAACGTATGCCTCGATCAAAAAGATATGATTGCAGATACAATTGATTGCTGATAATTATATAAATAGCATTTGGGAACTCGATGTAATAACAGTTATTAGTCATTATTTAAAAAAAAGCGTTTTATGCGAGGGGAGCTGCAGTGAATTTACCGATTGTGTCGGTTTTCTTTTATTTGCACGCATGCGCGGTCGTAATAGAAGCTGAAGTTTTGTTAATACTCGGAAGGAAAGAACCCTATCTCCGGAAAATGAATTTTGATAAAAATATTGTATTCTGTGTATATATACAGAAATGTACGTAATCTAGAAGAATTTCATTAGTTAGACCTAATCTTAAAAATTTCGTTAGATCATAATCAAGTTTTTATTAGACTAACTAACTAATAAAATAATATTAATATTAAGGCAACTTAGTTAGAATCTAATTTGATTATCGTTTTTTGAATAAGCCACTTTTTCTAAGATACAAAGTTTTAACGTTCTTAATTATTTAACTTTTTTTATCGATCTTTTATAAATTTGTCATTTAATCTAATATTCAAGTTTTATTTGCGAATCATTACAATTAAAATTTGTAACGTAACAATACACTTTCTTAATTATTAAACATTAATCTTCAATTATGATCATAAAAATTTGGAGCTAGTCATAACTATTTTGGGTGTAAGTTTTTAACATTTATTTTCAATATTTTTTACGAAATTTATGACAAAACTTATTTTATGTGATTCTAGTCATTTAAAACGTCAAATTAAAAAAAAATAAAGATTTCAGTATCTAATTAAAAAACATTAAAAGAATAAAATTCAATTTGAAATTAAAATTTTGAGCTAAATGATCAAAAGTTGCAGATAAAATGACAGTGGCTGGACGTGTCAAGCATTTCTTTTTGAAGGTAGTTTGGGCGTAATTATTGAACTTATTATTGTAAAAACACTTGATAATGAGAAAGAGAATATTATTATGTAACCAGTTTAAGCTGTAGCGACTTGCTAATAAGACATCATAATCAGACGTAGTGATAATTTCAAAAAGGATAATTATAATAAGGTAAATGATTCAAAGCACTAATTTTTTTGTATCTTAGAAATCAAAGCCTATTCTATAAAATGATCAAATACGTATTTTTTTTTTTTTTTTTTTACAGAAGAGACTATTCCGAAATTTCATTTAAATCCGTTTACCGGAGGTGACATCTTCACACCTTTTTAGTTATTCTTTCCTTCATCTACAAGGATCAAAATTATTTCTTTTTCTTATCATCTACGATTACCAGTTAGTATTTTTATTGGATATAGAACGCAGGAAATTGAGCAGCTGCTGCTGGCTTGTAAAAGAAGGACAGTAATTATTGACATTTATTAATAAAGCGGATCTACGTTACATACCTCATAAAGAGTTATTTATATATTTACGAATCAAAATATGAATTTTTATCGTTATTTATTCATGATCTACAAAAGAAAAATTTATTTTTTCGATTAAATTCCATTTTATGGTGACGAGCGATTGATTGGATTTTGGGAGCGATTGGTTAAAATAAAAAGAAAAAAACAACGAAAAAATACGACGAGCGAAATTGATTGCGCATCTGCAGTTAAATTAAAAAAAAAAGCCGATACCCGCGCTGAGGTTTATGGCAAATCCTCTTAGCGTTGGGGGTTCGGTTTACAAGCCAGCGGCCAGGCGCCCGATGATCTTCTCTCAAATCGCTCATAAATCGTTCATATGTACTATAGAATCCTAACACGCTAAAATTCTTTTGATTAAAAGGTTTGTTCGTTAAGCTTAATAGAGAAGGTTACATGTTATAATGCTACTATTTTAATGCTTCTTTTTTTGTCCTTATCGTGTTTTTTTTCCTTTTTCTTACCTACTAACAACATCTATGATAGAGAAAGTATTCCGTGTATCTATAAGAGACCGGCGGGATCGTAAAATATGTAAGAAAATAAAACAGAGAGAAGAGATAGACCGAGATTTTAAAGAGAAATAATTTTTTAAAATTACATAAAGGGTCAGTGCTGAGAATATTGACTCAAACAAGTAAAGAAACGCAAATTTCTCGTTAGGGAGAAAAAAGTAGAGAAAAATTATACTGAAAAAGTTTCGTGCTGTTTTTGTTCTTCGATAATTTTGCTTATTACTTACTGTACGAGGAGAGAAAATCGCAAAAATTAATTCTAAAAGATTCAGTGTGTCTATTTTATTTTGTATTCTTAAGAAAGATCTGGATATTACATTTCTTGTAACTTTACCTTAGGCAATATAAATTTAAAGAAATAAAAATCGCGAATCTAAATATTTCAAAAAACTTTCATGTTTTTTCTTTGTGTTATTTTAAGTTTATTTAGATCAATTTGTAATGCACAATTCTATAAGATTCCAATAGATCGAAAAAAATTTTGCACGAAACTCTCCAAAGTGTACATAATAATTTATTTGAGTAAATTGTCAAATTATAAAATAAATATTTTCTTGCACAGTCTCTGTATACATGGAAGTTAACTACAATTCATTCTAAATCTTTATATAACTAGAGATTATTTGTCGCAGCAGTTTAGTTTCCCCGATAAAGAATTGTTCAGTTCAGTGGTTACCATACTTTGTTGCTACTATTTGGATTACAAGGAGATAATTGAAAACAGTCTTCCGAAGGTTTTCCCGCGAGTAAAGAAAACTTGTGCACGTATAACTTAGCTAGTAATATTATGCTATGTAAATAATTATTGATAGCAGTAAGTCTGTAATGATTTTTTTTTATTTCTATTAAGTAATATTTTGAAGAATATTCCATAAAAGCGTTATTATTTTTAAGGTAGCTTTATAGTTTAGCTATCAAACAGTAACTCTTAACGTGTGCAAGCTTTCTTCGAGAGATTTTTTTATGATTTTTTTATTTTTTTTTTTGTTATTTACTAAGTGATACTATCACTATTTTTGTTTTAACAAAGGTACCCTTTTCTGCAGCTAAGCAAATTTTTCATAAATTCTAATTAATAATTGAAAATTCTTTTGTTTTTATCCACATCGCAAAAACTGATATTTGTGATGTTAAACTGTATTTCAAATATCGGTAACAAAAACTTTCCAATCTCCCTCGCGGTTTAACATAGATCTTTGAAAATCTTTTTAAAATATAGGACTGTGCCACCGGACTTTCCCGTTTCTCTGATTACTTTAGTTACTTACTTATTTTTTTTCATTCGGACGTTTAATTCTTTTGTTTTTTAAAAAATCATCAAATAAACTAAAAAAATACGTAGTATACAATTTGCATTCTTGCGCAATCTTAACAAGGATTAAATCGATAAACACATTAAAAAAGATTGTATAAGAGAAAAAATATATGTAATAACAACAGTTTTGTCCTCTCTGATAGTGCAAACAATATATGTTCTGTCGGATATACAGCCTTTGCGCATTTTTTTACTTCCCTCTTTCATCCTCTCTCTTTTATTTTATTTCTTCGCTCTTTCCTCAATAGTTATAATACTTAAATTATATACTAATACGCCGAAATTATCGACATATGAAATACGCAAATAATAGTTCATCATCCTTTTTTCATCTGATTTTGCTTTCTCGTCACAACGAATTTTATTTCTCGAAGCCTCATGTTATTCAGTACGTTTGTTGGTTTACCTAATGGAAGGGAGGTAGAGGCAGGCGACGCTTTGCTTGACGAAGGACCACAGAGTTAGCCAGCCATGCGTCTGTGAACATTTTTTCAACTTCCGGTCAGGGTGTCTCTCAGTCGAGTTAAATAATTTTTTTAAATGTATTTTTTAAGAATCTGTTTTTATTGTTTTAATCGCCATGAGCTGAACTACGCGTAAGACGACATATTCCATGATAAATAACAAAATTTGTTTAATGCAGGCATCGAATATATGAGATAAGATTTAAACAAAATGAGAAATAAATTAATAGTTTTATATAAAAAATATGTAAATAAATAATTTCTTTCTAGTGAAACAATTGCCTTCGTATATTTGAGATAATAATATAAAAATTTTATGTATAAAAAGAATCAGTGTCGAAAATTCTGTTTTTGGTCATCAATTTTGATATTTCAATCCTGCTTTATAGTGAAACTGCAATTATTTTTAGCGAAAATTCAGACTTCGAGCTTTATTATGTAATTAACGATTTGTGTAAAAATTTATATATATAAAGGTCATTGCATTGTCGACTATAAAGTATTGGTATCTTTTGAACTACGTGCAAAACTTATTTACTGTTTTAAAATTTATTTATTAAAAAATAATTATAATTCTTGCGCAACTATTGATAACGTGAAATAACGTTAAAAATTATTTGTAATAATTCAATACATGTTTAAAAGTTAAGCTTAATGAAGAAAAAACTTAATTATTTTTATAACAAATACAATTTTTATTTATTTATAAGATATTTTATCCTGCCATATAATTATCATTTATTATTACATTATATATATATATTTCTTTACAATGGTATTATCCAAATTAGTTTTAACATATACTTTTTTGCAAAGAATAATTTTAAGTATTATATCATTTTATATTAAGCTATTTAAATCACGTGTATTTTTATAACATCTTTTAATTGAGGATGAATTCTTTTTGCATTTACATATATTTTCAATTCTTCTCGCCTTAATTTTGGTACTTTTTAGTTGTTTAAGAGTAAAAGTTAACGTTATATTTAATCATTAATTAATATTTATTTTTAAATTAATAAAGAATTTTGTATAGTTTATATCATTTATGATTAGATAATATATATTTGTCGCGTTAGAAATATTGAATTAGAGAGTCGGACGAATAATTCAATTCAAATCACATTAGTAGGGAATAATATATAACAAACAGAAAAGTGCGGTACCATTATAATAACAGAATTATAAATATTTTGTTCTCCAAAAATTCACTTGCCAACTACCTTAGGCAGGCAACAAAGCCGGCTTTTTTCGATTTCTCCGATAAATTCTTAAAGAGCTTACGGGCTGAGAGCCCGGATAAACAAAACGTCGGCGCATTAAGCTGCCTCTGTATAACGCGCATATATGTGTGTATACAATATTTACAAAGTTTCATTCACTTTTTGCTTAATTAACTTGAAGGCATGCTACCACAACTTGGCGGCACCAAAAAAAGAATAAAAAAGTTTCGACATAAAAAATTGGATTTTTGCGTTTATTTGCTCACATTGTTTTTATTACTTTGAAGAGAATTAGCACGCATAGATAAAAGCCGCAAAACTGATGTGCGAAAAATCAACATCGAATGGAGTAAACAAAAATTAAGCGAAAAACAATACAACTTCCGACAAAAATGAACAAACATCGCGGCGAAAAAGATATAAAGAACTAGTGTAAATTAATTCGACTATCCGAATTTCTCCCTCCGTGTTGCGTAGACAAGAGTTACGCACGAACGAAAAAACAAGAGTAAAATTACAAAAAAGCGCGAAAGAAAACGTTTGGGCAAAATAAAAGTTTAAAGAGTAAAACGAATGAATCGAGAAACGGCCTCTGGCGTATTTTGAATACTGCGAGTAAATCTATTATACGACGTTGGTGCGCGTATACAATGTAAGTTATCCATGAAACTACATTTCGTTTTTAAAAACAAGATGCTATTGTCGAAAAGCGAGTGTAAAGATAAATTTATTATACTTTTTTTGAAAAAATTGATAGAATTATTGCGGTATGAAGATTTAGAGATTTATATTGCGAAATATGAAATCAAAATATGTTTTCTATATTTCTTTTTGTTTTTTACTAAAAATGAAAAAATTTTTTTGAATAAGGATACTATAGGGCTTTTCAAAGTACAAAAAAGTCTTTTGATCTAATCTTTTGATTAAACGGATATATTAAATAAAGGTAATAATTATAACTATATTTTTAACTATTTATGATTTTCTAATAAACCTATTTTCTCTGTTATTGATTTGTAATACTCTACAACTTTGATTTCTCATTAAATTGATCAATAAATGCTGTGAAGGTAAGCATATATTTATAACCAATTTTGTGTTAAGCATCACAGTAATCATTATAAAATATGGTGGTTTCAACAAGGAAGTTCTACACATAATATCGATTCATGACGATCTAAAGAACGTGACCTAAAGTATGTAAGAATGTTCATTACTTTTCCTGTAAATTTTCTTTTCTTTCTTTCTTTTTATCATACATTTTACGATTTCCAAAATTAATGGAGGTCGTTAGTGGTCTTTTTGGTATTTTACTTTTCTCGTTTCGTTGACAACACAAAGATAAAGGAGAGTAGTTGAAAGAGTGCGTTAATTATACTTTTCGTTATTTTTCTTATAATAGATAAGAAAAGATATTTTTACTGTATATTTGATAAAGATGAGTCAGAAATATTTAATACAAATTTGACGGTTGTATTTCCGAGTAATAATAAAAGAGATAACACCTACTTAAATTGAATAATTATTCAAATTTTCTGTGATTTTAAAATTCTTTGGATGGAAATAAAATTATACATTTAGTAGAGTAAGGAATATTTAATTTTTATTTTTAAAATCATAATACAATTATAAGTTATAATTTATATTAATTTTTGATTTTTTAATTATCTATTTCTGGTTATAATCAAATTCGATCATCGATTCGAAGATTTCATTTCCGCCGTCTCATTAATTTAGATAAGTTTATCCCTTTTACACTTCAACAAACTAAATGAACGTGTATAAGTAGGTCAACGCGCTCGATGCACAATTTTGATCTCGTTAAAAAAAAAGAACAAAACAATACTTTTCAACAATAAACACGTATATATACAGAGTATACTTTTATCACTTGAAAGCGCGCAGACTTGGTGAGCACGCTGTTATGTTTTGATATACATTCTTGCACCCCCTAAAATGAAAGTTGGTCCATACACGAGTTCACCCCTCTACGGAATTTCCGATTCGGACGACACTTCTCATTCCGACGATCTCATTTATTTTTGGTAATGCACAAACGCACCGGACATAGTCACTTGTAATAGTAGCGCGACAAATATTGCGTAAGACGCATCGCATCAATTCTCTGACTGTAATCTGTCATCTTTTGCTCTCTTTCGTACGTGCGGTAGTGCGACGACTGACATAGTCGCGCGGGGCTCATTGTTCGGGAATGATTCTGTACTCTGTCGGATAGCTGTGAAGCGATGTGTCTCCGGTAGTGAGGGGCGGTAGTCCCAAGGCACCTGAAAGTACCACCAAGCCCCCTAAGTCCCTATAATCTTCAGACTTGCTTTTTATGAAATTTTTAGCTTTTGTACGCAGAGAAAGGAGAATTTACTGAAAACATCGTATTGACATAGCAATGAAGCTTTCTAAGAAATAATAAAAAATTGTATTAAAAAGTAAAAGGAAAGCATTAAAGTAAAAGTGTAGATAAACAAAGTTGTAATAACTGTAATGATAGTAATTTTCCAATTATTTAAAAATTTTATTTAATAAATCAAGCAATTGAAAAAATAATTAAAATTTATATTTAAAAACAGCATTTCTGCAGAAATAATGGCTTCTCTACTATGTATATTTACAATCTTTCAATAAAAAATTTCCCTATGTACATCTACAAAGTTTAATTTTGTACAAAGTCTAATTTTTGGCTTTTGCATATGACGCGTACAATACGTACGCAACTGAAAACTTTACTAAAATTCTAAATAAACAAAATTTCTGCATTTGCCACTGCATTACACGTTTGTATTTTTTTCTTTTTTTTACAAAGGTGATAAATCAAGCTTCTTACAGAATAAAAAAAAACAATACTATACACTACAAAATTCAAAAAAGTTCACAGCACAAACAAAAATAAAAAACGAAATAGTTTTTAAAAAAGAGAAATGGTAGTAGTAGTGCTGTATATTATGGGTAAAAAGAAAAGCGTTAACGCCAGCGAAAATGCGATCTCGCAATACGAATCCGCGCGGCGCGTGCGTTTGCTATCATGTACAGGCGGGCGGTTACGTGCGGTAGAATAAAAAGAAAAGCGCGCGCACGCAAAATCGGCATTGCCCAAAAGAGCATTTTTGGTTTTGCTTGAGTCTGACAGCTCGTCAAATAAATCAAAGCTCGCGTAGCTGCGATAAAAATTTACGGGCCGCTCCCCCAAATAAAAGGATTCTCTTCCCCTCTCTTCTACTTTTTCACCGAAAAAGAAGAATCAGACAGAGAGGGAGAGAAGGGGAAGGGGTAGAGAAATAGAAAACAAAAAGTCCCTTGATCGCGAGCGCAATGTTTTTCGGACATTGGCAAGGCTGCGTCTGGACGCAATGGGAAATACGATATTCTCTCCTTTTTTTTTGTCGATGGTAGTAGCCAGGAGGGCGCCCATCGAAATATCGTTTCATGCGCACACCTCGACATACCGAGATTCAATCCCGGAGTCCTGGCTTTACTACCTGTATAGACCGCGGCCATGCCTCGTGAACTATTTTCTTTTTTTCTCTATTCTTTTTTTTCAATATTGCGTGAAGGAGAACATTATGAATTATTTTAGGGAAAATGATGTGTAGCGAATATGAGGGATTTGCCCAGGTAAACTTATGAGAAGGAATTCGAGTTTTGATGAAGTGGACCACATTTCGAGCAGAAAATAGCTTGTAGCTTATTTGTTGGCTGCCATGAATTATAGTTTTGAAAAAAACTGAAAAAAATTAAATTTTCTCCTTAGTAAAATGAATAAAAAACATTTTGCGCATAGTGAATTATTTAAATATGAAGTTTGCATCAAACTTTTTATTTTACATTTTCTTATTTTATCCAAAAATAATTAGACTATATTGTTTTAATAAATGAAAACTAAAACTTATATAATCAACAAAAATTAACGTGTGACATTACAAGTACCGAACCGCAACAACACTAACAACATTATACAATGCTGAAATGTATCTATACATACGAACTCATCAAAACCAAAATACAGTCTAATTATTTTTTGTTTATTTATCTAATGCATCTAACCTATTAAAATGAGAATATCTTATTGTTGCTTTTATTAAGAGAATACATTTAAATTAATACTGTGGAAATGATCTGTATAAATTATATTAACAATAGCAACATTATTTTGTATTTTAAACAACTTGATCTAGCTGTCACCTACAAAATATTCATGATAATGCATAGTTTTCAGTAATTTAAATCATTTATATACTCTTTTGATACTTCGAAATTCAATATAAGTCTTAACAGCCTCTTTACCGTAGAATTTATTTCAGATATTTTATCTATTTTTCAAAAATATTTTTGGGATTTATTTATTGCTTTTAATATTTATTTTATGCAATAGAGCTAAATAACTACTTTACTTCACAAAATATTTACTTTTAATTTTAAAGATCACATTTTGTTGCTTGTAAATTTCATTTCGATTTACCTATATAGAAATTAAATTATAAAAACCATCAAGATTTCGTCAAGATTACAAAATCTCTGCATAAATATATATTAGTGAGTATAAACTCGTAAATAACGTAAAAACAATTAGACGTATTCTCCTGGAATTTCATATTTTTCTAATTTTTATATCGATGAGATCTAATAATATTTTGCAAAGACTAAAACCATACATTGTAATTCAAAATAAACTAAAATATGGAAAATAAATAAATCTCGAATACTAAAGAAATCTTATTATTTTTAGAATTGTAATTCAAGACCTAATTATTGCTTTAATTTTATTAAAATATCTCAAACAAATTCAAAACTCTAATTCAAAAGCCATCTCCATATATTCCTGCTCAAAATGTGACTTACTATACGTACGCATAAAAATTGAAAAGAAAAAAATAAGATGTAAAGAAGTAGCGTCAAACGTTACTTCCACGGGGATTCAACGCCTCTTTCTTCTCTTTATCTTATTTTTTTGTCGATGATTACTTTAGCTACAGGAAGAGGACACGTTCGTATGGAAAAGGGAATATGGAGAGAGCCAATGTCCGAAAAACATTATGCATTATTTATAAGTCGTTCTCGCCACCCGTTACGAACGTCAATCGCGCGAGCTCGTCCCTTTGCAGGAGCAGCGAGACGGTGAGCAAAAAAAAGGAAACCTCCGATCCAATTCCCAGCGGGAACATAAAGTCCCATCTTTTGTCTTCGCTCTGGATAGAAACGGAAATCAAGCAATATTGCTCTACACAAAAAAAGGAAACGTATCGCGAGGTCGCAGTTTTCGTCTGGCGCTGTGTTATGCTTGTCTGTATATATACATCTTGTACATATCGACACATTCTCCGCGCAGTTTGTAATTAAATCAGGATTCCTCTCTCTGGCTACCGAAATTCACGTTTTCTCCTAGTTCGTTTTCCTCCATTTTGGAGTAACCTGCCTGCCTCTCATTCTCTAAAATTCTTTAGTGTTCTGCTTTTAGTGAGCTGCCCAAATCGCGATACTCGTCTGCACAGTCCTGTGCCATCGTGTTTTCAATCTGGCCCGTCGCCATTGTTCTTTAAATCTGAGATAATCGCGCGATTTTGCTCATTTATCGGGCAGCATCGCGAGGTAATCGCCGAAAGCAAGCGAATCAAATTAAAGAGAAATCAAATAAATGAAAATAAAAGGTAAACGGATATAAAGAGCAGCGCAAAAAATGTACAGAGATGTATATATATACACAAGTGGAACGGGGATGTGAGAGGGAAATAAACTAAATGCGGAAATAGAATAGAACAAAGAAAAACCAAACAGCGAGCGAGCAGGAAAGGCGAGCACAACTGGGACGGGATAGTGAGATGGGTTCGAGTTAAAAAGGGCGGGGGTGGAGGTGAGCATCGTCAGGCTGGATTGGCAAAGCCGCGCTCAGAAATTATTATTCCCTCGACGTTATTCGCTTTGTTTATATATATCGCACACGGTAGTATCTGCTATTTGTCTTGCCGCGGAATGAGGATACGACGTTAATAAAGATTTCCTTGCGATTTCTGAGAATATTCATAATAAAATAAAAAATGTAATCCGTGTGGCACGAGTACGTGTACATTTTACTTTAATTGCAATTATGTTCTCAAATGTTTTACCCACATGTTATATGCTTCTTGATTGAACCACGTAAAATTGTTTTATTAACTTTGTTTTTAACGTTTTATAATGTATTAATATATTTATTTGTTAGAATTTTCTTATTTTTTTTTTTCTAAAAACTGCTTCAACAAAGTGTTGTTGCTAAAACAATTGTAATGAATAACTGTACATTATTTTTATAAAAAAGATTTCTGCAAAAAATTATACGAAAAGAAATGCAAAAAATGGCATTTTAATTTTAATAATTCTATTTTTTTAAAAAAATGAAATTTTTAATTTTTAAGAGTAGCTTTTCAAAACATTATTTCTCGTAAATAATGGAATCTCATCGATTGATCTATTTTTTTTATTTAATCCGTAAAAAGGCCGTGCATCTATCTGTGCATACGCAAAAGCTCCCGATCTGAAACTTAATCAAAGTAGAGAAACGATTACTATATTGCTTCATCGAACTCTCCGCCTATATACTTCGATAGCAGATCTTCAAGAAACATTCTACATCAAACATTAAAAAAATAGTTGTTTTACTGATACGCCTGAAACCGTTTCCCCGTTCGAAATCGATGAGACATATCGACGCGATGGATCTCTTGACTTCGTGTGAGCGCGTTCTCTTCGAGTGTGAGAAATAAAATGGCCATATGTACAGCGCAGAAAAATTATGCTTAAAAAATCACGAGCAAAAACATAATATAAACGTTAAATATACAATTAAAAAAAATCAATAAAGGTACTCTTGATGTCGGGATGACTTTAAAAATATTCTTAGACTTATTTAAGTATTAATCATCATTGCTATATTATATACTTTTGTATATATTTATCTTTTAATTCGGCACAACAGCATATCGATACATTATACGGGTATCCGGGGCTTTGGCATTGAATATTTATTATTTTTAATATTTAAATTGTGTTATCGTATTTATCCACGTAATTTATTGGTGTCTGTTTTGTAGACATCGATGTATATTTGCAATATTTTCAATCGTTAATCCACCGTTTACGTTTCTGCACGGTATACAAATAATTTATTAATATATATATATATATCGTTCATATTTATATTATTACATATATCGTCACATATTTATATTTATAGATTTATTAAATCGCGTATTTGATAAGTACAATATTCTTAAAAAATAATAAAAAAAAGAAGGAGTTGATTTGCGAAGTTCCACTTTAAACAAATCAACTCGTAAAAATTTTGTACAGTTTCCAGCTTTTCTTGCTCGGAAACGAAAGCTCTGACCTCAAAAGGTATTAAAACGACAATATATGTATATATAGACGTGTAAGTGTGTATGTGTATAAATATCTATTCCTCCAAATTCCCTGTCATCATCCAAAAAGAGGCAATTAAAATCCGTAGCCTATTCGTCGCTTTTTCAACCCTCACCCGACTCAGTTTTTTTTGGCAAAATTGTGCATGTCTATGTAAGTGTGCGCGTGTGCGCGCACGCAATCTCATCGAATTGCGTGTACAAAAGAGCAAAAAAGTTGGTAAAAATCGTAAAATACGATCGATTTTTATTAATTGCATTTGTCGCGTATCTAAATTTTTGAAAAAATGAAATTATCAGTGCATAGACAAACAAACGCACACATACAAACACTAGTCAGTTTTGCTTAAAGAAGCAATACCGATGAAAAGCCCATAATTAATAGGGTGTCCCCCAGACGAACACTCGGTCTCGCTTCAACGCATGTATGCATCTACGCACGCATAATAGCAATACGAGCCTCATCAGCCCCTCTGATAGCGGGTGTATTATTAGCACGATTAGTAATAGTAGTAGTAAGGTAGCAGCAATAGGCCTTCAAGAGTTATTAGCGTGCGCTCTCATCGTTAATATAATCTCTCGATTCGAGTTATTATATATGCGTTAACGGGTTATCATCATCATCATCATGACCATCGTCAATCGTGAGATCACAATTAATTTAGAGTTAGTTCACAGAGGCATGGCATTATAGAGGTCCAAATTGGGATGGTAAAAGAGTGCGGTGGGCGTAGCGTGGGCGGGATTGTGATGGGCGGCTGCGGCGGCCGCCGCGGCTGCAGCAGCGGCAGCCACGGCGGCCGGCGCCGCCTGCACGTGGTGATGGTTCAAGTTGAGGTGGTTAAGGTGATGGTGGTGGGGCGCGTGATGGTTCGCAGCTGCTGCAGCGTGGGCGACTGCTTGGTGAGCATGGGCGGCGGCCGCGGTGGCCGTATTATGGTGGTGTTGGTTCAGTTGGTTAAGGTGGTTAAGGCTAAGGTGGTTACCTGTCGGATAGGGTAGTCCGAAGCTCGGGTAGCCGGAGTAGCCGCGGCCCGCCGCGTAGGCCGCGTACGCCGCTGGGAAACCTGTGAACAGCGCGCAATTTTCTGCATTACAATAAGTATCGAGATCTTGGGGGGGATTCGCCATTTATATTGACGAGGGAAGGTGGCTGATTAACTATTAGACTACCACAATTATGACAATTTTTACAAATTTATCTGATTTTTTAAGTGCGTTTTTCACTTTCGTATAAGATACTAACTGATCATTGTGGCAGTCTAATGGCCAAGAAAGCAATACTTTTTAAATTTTTGCATCAAATTTTTAAATTAAATTGTTTTCAAAGTTATGAATTACAATGTTTTAATTTATGATTTTAACTCAGTTACTTTGTAATTCATCAATACTAATAATGATTCTATGAAAATTGAAAAAAAAATGGAAGAAATAACATTTTTAAATTTACATAGAAAATTAATTCATTTATATTTTCACATTCTAAAATATGAACACATTACATGTAAATATCAATCTAAAAAATTGTTATGTACTAAAATACTCTAAGTGGGTTTAAATTAATTTAAGAAAACTGGAATTCTTTTCAGAGCTTTTTTTAGTATTTGCAGTTGTATGAAAAAGTGGATGAGAATTATAGGAATATAAAATAATACTAGTTTACTTACCATCTGGCAATGCTCCCAGGGACCACATAAAATCTATAAGAGAAAAAAAGAATAATTGATTAGTAATTAGTAATTTGTAAAATTAATTAAAATTTCGAATGCTCAATAATAATTTGTATTCATCATAAAGTTTTCAATGTTTGAAAAATTATGTATCAAATTGTTTCATATAATTTTGAATACATATCGAATCTTATATTCTTGTTGAATTATATATATTTTTTTACAAATTATTGTTTAGAAATTTGTAAATATAATATATATATGACACAAAATATTTAAAAAATAAGTTTTTTGGAATTCATAGAGAATATTCATTTATATAGAAATAAATTACCAGTGAGAAAAGATTCATGTGGGTTATAAAAGCGACTAGGTTAGAAAAAATGTGATATTGACAAAAAAAGTAAAAGGCAAAAGTGAAAAAATAGTGAAGACAGAAAGACAGTGATAGATAGAGATAGAAATAGAAAGAAAGAAATAAAAAGAGACAAAGGCATCCATGAAATTTCATAATTTGACACTAATTCAAAGACCACACAACTAAAACTTTGACTATTTCGCTCGACTAGCGTATTGACTAATTTCTGTATAAATAGGTAACTAAGTAACTACGCGCGCTGAGTATATAAAAAACATATTTCAATCTACGACAAAAGAAACCTTCCTATTTTTCTATGGTTATTGTAGCCTTTAAGGTATATTAGTTAATTATATAATTACCGGTTAGGTATAATTTTCTATGCTTTCTAATACAGCTTATTAGATATTGACTATTGTTGGCAAAATTCTTAATGCTATTATTTTAATTTAATTTAGTTCATACCTTATTTTATTTTCTTCAAATTTTTAACAACACTATTTCATATTGAAATACTTTTAGCTACTCAAGTAATTTTAAATATAATCATAAATTATTGAAAATGAGTATTTTTACTATATTAATAAAAACGACAATATTCTATTTATAATATATTAAATTATTTCGTTGCATCAAGAACACATGCCAACCTTACTACGACATATACATTATTCGTTTATAAATTGACGATACAATATTGATATAAATAAACACCGACCACAATCTACTCTACTAGCTCTTTAAACTATTCTATAAGTTTAAGGCACCGCTCGCGCGGTGCGCACACGCAGGAAATTACGAGTATTGAGCATTTATATTTCTATAATCAATATGAGATACACTGATACATATTAATAGTATTAGTGATTCCGTACCTAAGTTTCTACCGGGCTGGTTTTCGATTACGTCAAGCACACAACGTCAGTTTTTGGTTTTATCCTTTTATCTGTATAGTGCAAGAAAAGCTAATGGAACTGGCAATAAATAAGACTAAAGACTTCAATTTTTATTATTTTTCTCGAATAATAGTACTTTTATTTATCATTTATTTATTTTTTTTATCAGTGCAAGTTTAAATTGTTGCATAATATGCAATGCAGCGTGTATAATCATATTGCCACGAATAGACAGACGTTTATATTAATTTTAAGTGATACAGATCTATTCAACAACATTGTTTGCTTCATTTAAAGCTTCTTTCACAAAATT